>PVIU01030459.1:0-16085 GCA_004026605.1 Ondatra zibethicus | reverse complement strand
CCCTTCCTCCATCTCCACCCTCCCACTCCTCCAAGCTCTCCCCAGTCCTTCCCTTCTCCCTTCTCCTTCCCTCTCTCCCCTTCCCCCGCCCCCACCTCTATCCCCACCCCCGTGCTCCCCATTCATACTACAAAAGCATTTGTTCAACTATGTTCATAGCAGCATTATTTGTAATAGCCAGAAACTGGAAACAACCTAGGTGCCCCTCGATGGAAGAATGGATAAAGAAAGTGTGGAATATATACACATTAGAATACTACTCAGTGGTAAAAACAATGACATCTTGAATTTTGCATGCAAATGGATGGAAATAGAAAACGCTATGCTTAATGAGGTAACCCAAACCCAAAAAGATGACTATGGTATGTACTCACTCATTAGTGGACTCTAGCCATAAACAAAGGACATTAAGCCTATAGCTCACAAGCCTAGAGAAGCCAAATAGCAAGGTGAACCCAAAGAAAAACATATATAGATCCTCCTGGAAATTGGAAGCAAACAAGATCATCAGACAAGATCTTTAATTTGTAATTTCAAAAGCCAAACAGATTAGAACTGAAAGATTGCTTCTATGACTAGTTTGGCAGCAAAAGCTGATATGAACTGGCACAGAACTGTTCACTGTCTTTAGATAATCACACAGAAATGTTCTCTCCATGCTGTTGTCCAGCCGTGATCCCATCGGTGGGGAGGGATGGGGAGGAGCTTGTGGTTTTGAAGCCAGACAAGGTTTCTTGTCAAAAGTGGGAGGAGGGGAGGGAGGATACAAACTGCCAGGAGCGCCAAAGGTGGGCAAGCAACCACTGGGAGCCTCAGAGGCTAGCAAGCGACCTCATCAGAGGTTGGTGAGTGACCCTGCCAGGAGCGTCAGAGGTGGGTGAGAGACCACTGGGAGTGTCAGAGGTGAGCGGCCGCTGGGAGCGGTGACCACAGTGGCTTCCAGAAACTATCATAAGCAGTTCCTCTGGAGAAGAGCACCTGTGTCACACCAGCTGCTATCCACTGCCATCCTCTGTGCAGGATACTCCACCACTGCAGCGACCACCAGAATCCCAGCCCCGGCCTGCACCTGGAGGAGTGATCACTGGAGACTCTGGTCTGCCTGTACCTGGAGGCATAGAAAATGTATTCAACAAAATCATAGAAGAAAATTTTCCCAACCTAAAGAAAGACGTGCCAATGAAAATACAAGAAGCTTACAGAACACCAAAAGGACTAGTTAAAAAAAAAAAAAAAAAGGCCCCTCGTCATATAATAATCAAAGCACTAAACATACAGAATAAAGAAAGAATATTAAGAGCTGCAAAGGAAAAAAAGGTCAAATAACACATAAAGGAGGCAGACCTATCAAATTTATACCCACTTTTCAACGGAAACAATGAAATCCAGAAGATCCTAGATAGGTGTTATGCAGACACTAAAAGACCACAGATGCCAGCTCAGACTATTATACCCAGCAAAAATTTCAAGATATTCCATGACAAAACCAGATTTAAACAATACCTATCCACAAATCGCCCTACAGAAAGTACTAGAAGGAAAGCTCCAACCCAAGGAAGTCAGCTGCATCCACAAAAACACAGGCAAATAGATGATTTCACAGCAACAAATCCCCAAGAAGGGAAACGCACACAAAATGCCACCACCAAGAACAAAAACAAAAACAACAGGAAGTAGCGATCACTGGTCACTAATATCCCTTAATATAAATCCATCGTTCTGCATACAAGAAACACACCTCAACCTCAAAGACAGACATTATCTCAGAGTAAAGGGTTGGGAAAAGATTTTCCAATCAAATGGACCTAAGAAACAAGCAGGTGTAGCTATTCTAATATCTAACAAAATAGGCTTCAAACTAAAATCAGTCAGAAGAGATGAAGAAGGACATTTCATATTCATCACAGGAAAAATCCATCAAGAAGTCTCAATTCTGAACATCTACACCCTACATACAAGGGCATCCACATTTGTAAAAGAAATGTTACTAAAGCTTAAATCACACATTAAGCCACACGCACTAATAGTGGAGGACTTCAACACCTCACTCTCACCACTGGACAGGTCTACCAAACAGAAAGTTAACAGAGAAAAAAAGGAACTGTGTTATGAGTCAAATGGACTTAACAGACATCTATAGAATATTCCACACAAACACAAAAGAATATACCTTCTTCTCAGCACCTCATGAAACATTCTCAAAAATTGACCACATACTCAATAACAAAGTAAACCTCAATAGATACAAAAAACTTGGAATAACCCCATGTCTTATCGGATCACCATGGCTTAAAGTTAGAATTCAACAACAACACTAATTTCAGAAAACCCACAAACACATGGAAATTGAACAATGCTCAACTGAATCACTGCTGGGTCAAGGAAGAAATAAAGAAAAAAAAAGATTTCCTAAAATTCAATGAAAATGACCATACAACATACCCAAACTATGAGACACAATGAAAGCAATGCTAAGAGGAAAGTTTATAACACTAAATGACTACATAAAGAAGTTGCAGAAATCCCATACTAGCAAATTAACAGAACACCTGAAAGCTCTAGAACAAAAAGAAACAAACTTACCTGGTAGGAATAGATGGCAGGAAATAATAAAATTGAGAGCTTAAATCAATAAAATAGAAACAAAGAAAAAATACAAAGAATCAATGAGACAAAGAGTTGGTTTTTTGAGAAAATCAACAAGATTGACACACCTTTATTCAAACTTGACCAAAAGGCAGAGAGAGAATATCCAAATTAACAAAATCAGAAATGAAAAGGGGGACATAATAACAGACACGAAGGAAATTTAGAGAATCATCAGGTCATACTTCAAAAACCTGTACTCCACAAAATTGGAAAATTCAAAGGAAATGGGCAATTTTCTGGATAAGTACCACATACCAAAATTAAATTAAGAACAGATAAACAAATTAAATAGACCTATAACCCATAAGGAAATATAAATAGTCATCAAAAGCCTCCAAACCAAAACAACAACAGCAACAACAAAAAACAAACAAACAAATAAACCACAGGGCCAGATGATTTCAGCACAGAATTTTACCAGAATTTCAAAGGAGAGCTAATACTGATACCCCTCAAATTGTTCCACACGATAGAAGTGGAAGGAACACTGCCAAATGCTTTTTATGAGGGTATAGTTACCCTGATACCCAAACCACACAAAGACTCAACTAAGAAAGAAAATTAGAGACCATTCTTGCTCATAAACGTCATGCAAAAATACTCAATAAAATACTTGTAGAATAAATCCAAGAACACATCAAAAAAATCATCCACATGATCAAGTCAGCTTCATCCCAGAGATGCAGGAATTGTTCAACATACAAAAATTTGTCAATACAATCCACCATATAAAAACTGAAAAAAAATGATCATCTCATTAGATGCTGAAAAAGCCTTCAACAAAATTCAACACATCTTCATGATAAAGGTCTTAGAGAGATCAGGGATACAAGGAACATTCTTACACATAATAAAGGCAATACAGCAAGCCAACATCAAACTAAATGGAGAGAAACTCAAAGTGATTTCACTAAAATCAGGAACAAGACAAGGTTGTCCACTCTCCATATCTATTCAATAGAGTATTTGAAGTTCTAGCTAGAACAATAAGACAACAAAAGGAGATCAAGGGGATTCAAATTGGAAAGAAAAAAGTTAAACTTTCGCTATTTGTGGATGATATGGTAGTATATATAAGTGACCCCAAAAATTCTACCAGGGAGCTCCCACAGCTGGTAAACACCTTCCGTAATGTGGCAGGATACAAAATTAACTCAAAAAATCAATATCCCTCCTATATACAGATGATAATGGGGCTGAGAAAGCTATCAGAGAAACATCACCCTTGACAATAGTCACAAACAAAAAATATCTTGGGGTAACTCTAATCAAACAAGTGAAAGACCTGCATGACAAGAACTTTAAGCCTTTGCAGAATGAAATGAAGAGGATATCAGAAAATGGAAAGATCTCTCATGCTCATGGATAAGTAGGATTAACATAGTAAAAAAAATGGCAATCTTACCAAAAACAATATACAGATTCAATGAAATATCCATCAAAATCCCAGCACAATACTTCACAGACCACATTGGCACAGGAGACCACTTCCTAAATCTAACACCAATAGCACAGATACTGAAAGCACCAATGAATAAATGGGACCTCCTGAAATTGAGAAGCTTCTGTAAAGCAGAGGACATGATTAACAAGACAAAATGGCAGCTTACAGAATGGGAAAAGATCTTCACCAACACTATATCGGACAGAGGGCTGATCTCCAAAATACATAAAGAACTCAAGAAAGTAGACATCAAACTACCAAATAATCCAATTTAAAAAATAGAATACATATCTAAACAGAATTCTCAACAGAAGAATCTCAAATGGCCAAAAGACACTTAAGGAAATGCTCAACATTCTTAGCCATCAGAGAAATGCAAATCAAAACAACTTTGAGATACCATCTTACACCTGTAAGAATGTAAGAATGGCCAAGATCAAAACCACTAATGACAACTTACGCTGGAGAGGTTGTGGAGTAGGGGAAACACCCCTCCACTGCTGATGGGAATACAAACTTGTACAGCTGCTGTGGGAATCACGATGGTGATTTCCCACATAATTAGAACTCAATCTACCTCAAGACCCAGCAACACCACCCTTGGGCATATACCCAAAGGATGTACACTCACATCACAATGGCATTTGCTCGACCATGTTCATAGCAGCAATATTCATAATAGCCAGAATCTGGAAACAATGTAGATGCCCCTCAACCGAAGAATGGATAAAGAAAATGTGGTCCATTTAAACACTGAGGCACTACTTAGTGGTTAAAAAAAAAAGAAGATATCTTGAAATTTGCAGGCAAATGGACGAAACTAGAAAAAAACCATCCTAAGTGAGGTAACCAGACCCAGAAAGACAAATATAGTATGTATCACTCATAAGTGAATATCAAACATAAAGCAAAGGATAACCAGCCTTTGCTGGTCCACACCCCAGAGAAGCCAGAACCCTCATCCAGAAACAGATGGAAACAGATGCAGAGACCCACAGCTAACCACTGGGTCCAGCTTCCAGAATACAATCAAAGAGAGGGAGGAGTGATAATATGATCTAAGAGGTCAAGACCATGCTTGAGAAACCCACAGAAGCAGCTGATCTGGGCTAGTGGGAACTCACTGACTCTGGACTGATAACTGGGGAACCTGTGTATGGCCAAACCCTGAGGGCAGGTGGCAATGCTGTGCCGGGGGCAGTATGTGGAAATACTAGCAGTGGAATCAGGATCTAACCCTAATGCATGAACTGACTTAGTGGAGCCCACTCTCAGTGCTCCGCCTAGGCACAGGGCTAGGGGAGGAATTAGGTCCTGCCTCAGTGAGGTAATGGGACAGATTTAGTTGACTTCCCAGGGGAGGTGTCACCCTCTTTGAGGAGTGGATAGGGAGTGGGAGGAGAGTTGGGAAGGCGACTTGGGATTGGTATGTAAAACAAAAGTTTAAATGAGAAAAAAAAAGTGGTGAATTATTTTATTGAAGATATTGCTGCTTCAGATCCCACTGGACATATGAACCCCAAATCCTAAACCTTTCAGAGGTGTGAGTTTCGAGCCAGTGTTTCAGGGACTATAAATTCTGGAGCTTTCAGGATGGGGCAGAGATTGGATGTCAGTGAGAGAAACTGTATCACCTCATGGACAAGGAGGCGGAAGCACAGGGTTGGTAATAGCAACGATCACAGACAGGGCTCCAACTCATCTCACACCAGGTGGAACAGCACATTTTACATCCGACTTTTTAACTAAATTGATGATCTGGATGAAGCAATGAAACTTAAAATGACTATTATGGTTGGCAAGAAAAGGTAAAAAATAATAATAATAATTCCTAACGTGTGCCAACCAAAGTGAATTACTTCACTGTGATCAAATATTTTGACCTGATTATTATAGAGTGTAAAGGGAATACAGTAATTATTCACCCCACATGAGATGTATTATTTATTAAGCAATTGCTGAGATGTGTGCCAAAGGCTAGATATTAAATAGCTGCTGTGTCTAATGAGCCAGAAACTGTGAATCCAACGAGATCTGTGTCGGGAAAATCATAGAGAAGAGATGGAGCTGTGGCTGCGGGCTCCAGGACACAGGATTCCTTCTGAGGCTTGTCACTGTGTTCATCGTCCCCCTCCTGGTCCGCACTGTCATTGAGCACATGGATTTGACAGTTGCTTTATCACTTGTGTCCCTGCATTGACCGTTCCCTGCCCAGCAGCTTTAAGAACTGTTTCATGTTTATACAAAACAGGTCACATTCCTCCTTTCTTAAAACCCACCGAAGATTCCCCGCTTTTCTCAAATAGCCAAAATCCTTCTGGTGGCCTCAGAGCCCCCCCGCCTTCCTCTGCTTTGGCCAGGCTGGCTCTCACCTTTTCCTCTGCTCACAGACTGTTCCCTCTGTCTGCAAAGGCCCTCTTCACCGGAGCCTCTGCTCCAGTGGCTGACGTGATTGACCTTACTGGAAATCACATTCTGCGTCTAACCCTGGGGCCCGTCCACATGTGCTGATGCAGTCCACCTTGTAACAAACAGCACAGCTTACCTCATGGCCCTTGTCAACTGGGCGGAGAATCTCTTGTTGCCTGCTGCTTCCAGTGGGCTTACAGTAATGCCTACTGTGCGCAGGAGACCTGGAAACAGCTCAGATGAGTGAAGATCACATTCTAACCACAGTGTAGGGCCCTGCAGGGGAACCAAGTGCCAACCCAGCTTAAGGAAAAAAACACATAGCTAGGTCCCTTCATGTCAACATGCCGAGATTCCCCTTGGCCCCCAAGGACATGGACGGAAGGTCCTAGCATGCAGGTAGGAAGATGAGTACTGTGTTTATGTTACAGCTGGCAGGGTACTCTACCTAGGTAGAGACTGTGGCTAGGCCAGGAGATGCTCTCTGTGTTGGTCTTCTGTTGCTTTTGTTTCTTGTGCTGTTTGGCAACAGCCAGTGCTGACCGTAGGCAGGTGGTATAGTCCCTGTGCAGGCCCTGGGTGTCTGTGGGTCCTCAGTCACCAACAGTGGCGTGGCCACTTACAGCACTTGGCATGGGGTCTGAGATCCTTGGCCCTACAGACCTGACAGTTCCTGAACTCTCCCAGGACAAGACCCTTTCTTTGTCTTCTCCGGCTCCTAGAGCCTTTTCATTTCCTTTGAATTGCTAACTGGGGGGGCTAGCCTCCAGCAGCACAAGGCCTTGACAGGAATCCACGGGATCAGCTAAGCTAGACTTTTCTTTCTGGAGGGGGTTAGGGAAAAAAGCACTCACAAACTCTCTTGATGTTTTCCTTCTTTATTCCTTCTATTCTTTATTCTCTCTCTCTCTCTCTCTCTCTCTCTCTCTCTCTCTCTCTCTCTCTTTCTCTCTCTCATCTCATGTTGTTTTACAGCTTTTTTCCCAACAGAATCTTGCAGGCAGTACAAGAGTCAAAACAGTTGCATTCCATTTCTCAAGTGAATGATTATAGGGAAAAACATGTTTTTCATCTCCCTCATGTGATTAAATATTTTATCTACTGCAGATAAAAACAAACTATCCCAAGAACCCACTTGCATTCATATCCAAGCAACTTGTTGTAGATTAACCATGTATGCAAGCAAGGTGTTTTTGTCAGGTCTTTTACTGGTAGGCTGCATTTTGCAGTTACAAAGAAAGGGCCAATTACTTTATTACTTACCTTGAAAGGTAATCTTATATGGAATCTTAAATGAATCACAAACCTAAACTTTTATATTTATATATATATATATATATATATATATATATATATATATATATATATAAAATCAGTCAGCTCTACTTTAAATGTTTAGGGTACATATCCATTTGTTAATAGTTTTTTACATCAGGAGATTGAGGACAAAAATGGGCATAAGGAATTGATCATCACCTTTGGTCATCAACCAAACCTAGCAAGGAGAGAATGACAGTTAGTAATAATTGGGCTGCTTTGTTCTTATTCCCTGACCTTAGAGAGTTCTGCATTCACTATGTGCCTTTTTAAAACTTTAGGTTGTCTTCTTGGGTTTTTCACATCAAAGCTATTTAACAAAAACATCTTAGTCTTACTGTGTTATTTTCAAGGCTTTGTTTCAGCTGTGATGCCCTCCAAGACCTGTGAACACATCTCCCAACATTAAGGTGAAAAGGCAAGAACCTTTACTGATCCTAATGCTCTAACACCAAAGTTGAAAGCGCAGGAGAGTGTCACCATGTTGATTCATGGAGCAAGCCTGAGCAGTCTGCGTCTCTGGCCAAAAGTCTGACCACGGCTGGAGTGCTGGACCAATCATTGGCTGCCTTGCCTCTTCAGCACTGTCTGTAGCCATAGAGGTTTTGTGTGGACCAGCCACAGCCTTGCAAGTCGGATAGACTTTTCAAAGACTGTTAGCAAGAGCTGCATCTTCAGAAGCCTGGGAAAGCACCTGTGATGGTTGTGTACTTTCTCAAGGCATCTGTACTACGTCTCAGGTGACTGATGCTGCATGAGGAGGGATAGATAGACCAGCTGACCTTTGATTAGTGGTCCTTTTGCTTAAGACAGGCAGGACAATGGGAGAGTCCAAGAACGGTCAGTTAGTGAGTGAAATTTACCTAGTGTCTTTTCTTATGTGCAAGAAAGTGAACATCAGGACTGATTACAGTAAGAATTTGAAGAAGTGATCACTAACACTAATACTGACTCTAGAAGATTTTAAGAGTACTTAACACCCGTCAGTTGTGGGTCCTCCTTATCTGTCTCCCTCAGTTGTCCACTGCATCAGTTACTTTTCTATTGCTGTGATAAAACGCAAGGACCAAGGCAGCTTATAGAAGAAAGGGTTTATTTAGGCTTACAAGTTCCTGAAGGTTAGAGTCCATGATGGTGGAGCAAAGGCTTGAAGTAGGAAACCAGGGGCTCACATCTTGAACCTTAACCATGAAACAAAGTACACACTGGAAATAGCGTGGACCGTTAGGAACTATGAAAGCCTGCTCCCAGTGCCTTGCTTCTTCCAACAAGGCCATACCTCCTAAGCCTTCCCAAACAATGCCATCAACTGCACACCACATATTCAAATGCCCAAGACTATGAGGAGCATCTGATCCAAAACAATACACCTACTTGGAACACTTTCCACATCTAAGGCAGAGAGTGGGCAGGGCGGGACAGGAGGAAGCGGGGCCTGAATTCTTCACTGCGGTTCATTTTTGACTATTTTTATTCCTTAGAATGCTCTAGGGACCATATAGCACGGCATTTCTCAAATTGAACTGATTTAAGTTTCTAGAAAGTGTTTGGCATTATCTTGAGACATTTTTGATAGTAAAAACTTTACAGGTCTTAGGGTGGTTGTGGGTAGAGGTCAGGGATGCTACCAAACCTGCTATACTGTCCAGGGCAGTGCCCACAAGGAAGAATTAACAGGCTCCAAGTGTTCCAGTGGAAAAGTCCAAGAAAGATATTCAAAGACCAGCTCTCAAATCTGAGAACCTCTGTTTACAGAAGAAATGTAACCAGCACATCCCATTCTCCAGTCTCTGGGGTGGGGCTTCTTCATGCTCCCCTTGGCTTCTGTCATTCTCTGGCCAATTCCATGTTAGCAGTTGTAAATCGTGCTGCCTTAAACACAGGCACAGTATTCTGTGGTATGGTGGCTTCATGTCCTTTGACTATTCTATTAGTAAGATAGCTAGATCATGTGATAGATCTACTTTTAGTTTTTTAAGAACCTCCTCAGCGTTTTCCATAATAGCTGTTCTAACCTGCATTGTTGGCAACAGTGACTAACAGTTCCCGTTTCTCCTGAGCATTTGTCATTTTCTTTATGTTATCTCTGCCCTAAGCCAGCTTACCATTGTAGCTTCTATTTGCATTTCCCTGGTACCTAATAATATTGAACATTTTTATACATTAGTTGGCCATTGTAATTTTTTCAAAAGTGTCTGTTCGGATCATTTGCTCATTTTAAAAGTAGATTACTTGAGTTTGGGGGTGTGTTTTGTTTTAGTCCCTTATGCATTCTGGATATTAATCTTCCACCAGATAAATAGTTGGCAAAGACTTTCTGATGTTTCATTGCTTGTTTCTTTGCTCAGTTGTTTGTTTCCTTAGCTGTACAGGGTATTTCAGTTTTGCGCAACCCCTTTTGTGAGTTTTCTTTTTCTTTTGTAGTTTCAGGTCTAATATTTAGGCCTTTGACCCATTTTGAGTTGATTTTTGTTTTAGGGTGACAGTGATCTCAGTCCTTGACACTGAATATTCAATTTTTCAAGCCCATTATTGAAGAGATTGGTACCTATTTTGGGAATCAGTTGACGATGCTGGTTTGTTTCTGGGATCACTTCTCGGTTTGTTCCTCTGCTTGTTTTCACGTACATGCTTTACCATGGCTGCTTGCTGACTGAGTTTCTGTCCTGCCTGGTTTCTGTCCTCCCACCAGGTCCCACAGCCCCAAAGAAATCACACAGAGTCTATATTAATGATAAACTTATTGGCTCATTAGCTCAGGCTTCTTATTAACTCTTATAACTTATATTAACCCATTATTCTTATCCATGTTAGCCACATGGCTCAGTACCTTTTTCAGTGGGGCAATCACATCTTCCTTCTTCTGTGGTTGGGGCAGGACTTGGGAAGGAATGGGCTTTCCTCTTCCCAGAATTCTCCTGTTCTCATTGCCCCGCCTCTACTTCCTGTCTGGTTGTCCCACTTCCTGCCTGGCTACTGGCCAATCAGCATTTATTTAAAACATAATTGACAGAATACAGAATTGTCCCACACCAGCCGCTTTGTAGCATGACCTGAAATCAGATAACATGATGCTTGGTTCTCTTTGTTCCTTTTCAAAAGAATGGCCTGCCTCTGGCCTGGCTGGAGACATGATATTCTCATCTGCTCCAAAGATTAGAATATTACATATGGTTGCCTTTTTTCTTAAGAGTTAAGCCAACTGGACCGACCTATCAACCTTAGGAGTCTACCTCATAGGAAATCTGAATCATCCAAAACCATGTTAAGGAGATAGAAGGGCTAAGTATCCCCTTAATGAGATAATATATTTATTCTTCTCAACAAGCCTTCTTCCATGTAATCACATACAGAGCCTCCATCGTGTGGCTTGCCCGTGTACTTCTAAATACTAACTCAGAAAAACATAACTTTTTCTTGTCTTTCCTCTTTTCTTTTGGACTCTAGCCAAGATGCTAAGTCTGTTTCCCAGGACACTGTGGGATTTCTCACTCATTGTATGAATCGACCCATCCTTCCAGCCACTCAGTTACTTGCCAACCTCCGACCTCCATTGCTGAACCTTCCTCTCTTGGGCCCTCACTCCAAAGGCTGGACTCCTACTCTGTTTTCTTCTCCTCCCTCCTAGTAGTTGCTGAAGGCTAGCTGGCCTGCTCTGTTACCTTTCTCTCCAATGAAACTCTGCTCAAGCTTCCTCATGAGTCTATTTCTAAACTTCTTTTCTTTTACCTTTAAATTTTTTTATCAAGACTTTTTAAATACAATCTTTTCTCATTTTACATGGCTATCCCCATTCCCACTTCCTCCCCTCCTCCCACTTCACCCTTCCCTCCATCCACCCCCCCATCCACTCCCTAGGAAGGGTAAGGCTTCCCATGGGGAGTCAACCAAGTCTGTACACCTGACACTTCACTTTGAGGCAAGACCAAGGCCCTTCCCCCATATCCAGGCTGAGCAAGGTGTCCCTCCAGAAAGAGTGTGCTCCTAGATGTCAGTCCAAGCACTAGGGATAAATCCTGGTCCCACTGCCAGGGGCCCCACAGACTGTCCAAGCCTCACAACTGTCCCACTCATTCAGTGGGCCTAATTTGGTCCTGTGCTGGTTCCCCCACTATCAGTCCAGAATCACTGAGCTCTCACTAGCTCAGATCAGCTATTTCTGTGGGTATCACCATCATGGTCTTGACGCCTTTGCTCATATTATTGCTCTTCCCTTTCTCTGGATCGTCTCCAGTAGCTTGACCCAGTGCTTCGCTATAGATCTCTGTATCATCTGCTTCCATCAGTTGCTGGTTGAAGGTTCTATGATGACAATTAAAGTAGTCATCATCTGTTACAAGGGAAGACCAGTTTAGGTGTTCCCTAGTGCAATGTTTCTTGCTAGCCCTTTAATGACTCCCGCAATCAAGATATCTCTTTCCTTTCTCTCCCTCACTGTCCTTCCCCCTTTTTGAGTATCCCATTCCCTCCTCATGTTTTCCTCCTTCCTCTCCTTCTTCCCTCCCCCTCCCCATCCACCTTCTTTTCTCCCCCATGCCATCCCCACCCCCTGCCAGTTTTCTCAGAAGGTCTTGTCTGTTTCCTCTTCCCAGGGGAATCCATATATGTCTCTCTTAGGGTTCTCCTTGTTGCCTAGCTTCTCTGGGATCATGGACTGTAGGCTGGTTGTCCTTTGCTTTATGTCTAACATCTACTTATGAGTGAGTACATACCATGTTTGTCTGAGTCTGGGTTACCTCTTTCAGGATGATAAACTTATTAGAGTCTAAGAACCCCACAAAGGGAACCCCGAATTCTCTAATAACAATATAAGTTACAGTGTCTATTATTTATTGCTTTATTTACTTACCTCTTTTTTCTTGCATATTGCTGCATCTAGCTGGCCTTGGGCCCTGGAGCCCTGACAATGGAAAGAAAAACAACACACACACACAGTAAAGCCAGTGTCTGCGGGGTTTTGCTGCTGTTACCACTGCAATAGGGAATCTCAGCATGTTTATTAAGTACAGCCCAGGGTGAAGGACTAGCTTATCACTGTAAGCAGTGACCACAGGCTGCAAACATCTGGGAGGAGCAGCTGCAGTTGCTGGCCTTTGCACACATTGGTCAGTCCTCCATAAACACTCACATTCAAACCTCAGACTCTGGGGAAAGTGTTGTCATTTTTCTTGAGCCTGGGTCACATGGGTGATGGCTTTGCGGCTGGTCTAAGCCTTGGAGTCTTCAGCATGGCTGTGCCCTTATCAACCGTCCATCTCACTGAGGACTTCATTCGCTTAGGGCTTCCTCCACTCCCATTGAGTGCTCACCAATGCAGAGCTTAGTTTATTTAATAATGTCACCAGGACACCAGTTTTGCCTCATTCTCTCTTCCTCCAGTGTCATATCTGTCATCTCTTCCTCCCTCTCCTTGCTCCCTGACACTCCCTTAAAACTGCTTTGTGTCTGGGCCTTGAGCCCAGAGTCTGGCATATGCCAAGTAAAAGCACTCACCCGTTCTCCATATTTCAAAAGACTTGTTCTCAAGTTCATATATTCTTCCTTTACTTGATCTAATCTAGTATTTAGGCTTTTTAAAAATTACATTTATTCCTTGAGAATCTTATACAATGTGTTTTAATCATATTCAGCAACCCACAATTCCTTCTAGATTAATTCTACCTCCTTACCCACCCAACTTCATGCCCTGGGGCATGGTTCATCCACCAGAGGTCACACTCTAAAGAAAACTGACTCATTCTCCCCAGCAGCTATCAAATGCAAGTAGCTCCTCAGGCAGGGGTGAGACTCATGGCCACCCCAATCCCCTTCGTCTGGCTTGAACTTGGGCAGGTCCTGTGCATGCTCTCAGAGTTTCTGTGAGTTCATGTGGGCAGCTGCCCCACTGGGTCCTGAGAATGTGGATTCTGTGTAGTCACCCTCTGCCTCTGGCCTTCACAGTCTTCCTGCGCCCTCTTCACACTGTTTAGACTTTTGACTGAATTTTCATTTCTGTTAGTGGCCTATTCCTTTCCAAGATTTCCATCTGATTCCTCTTCAAAATCTCTTTGATGACTTTCTCATCCATATATTGCCTCATCTTTCTAATTTCATCTGCCTGTCTGTGGTCTCTGAGAACTCACTTCAACTTTTTGCTGTGCATTTTGTCTATATTGACTTCTTTAGGTCTGGTAATGATGATTTGTTGTAGGGAGTGGGCCCTTTTGTCCTGGCCACCTGGCTATCTTACACCCAAAATAATCACACAGAAATTGTATTCATTTAAATCACTGCCTGGCCCATTATCTCTAGCCTCTTATTGGCTAACTCTCACATCTTGATTTAACCTATTTTAATAATCTGTATATCACCATGAGGTCGTGGCTTACTGGGAAAGATTCAGCATGTCTGACCTGGCGACTCCATGGCGGCTCTCTGACTCTGCTTTCTTTCTCCCAGAATTCAGTTCTATCTTCTCCACCTACCTAAGTTCTGCCCTATCAAAAGGCCAAGGCAGTTTCTTTATTCAACCATTAAAAGCAACACATAGACAGAATTCTACACCAATAATTGTGTTCTTTTAGAGACTTATTACCTTATTTTTCTTGTTTCTTACACTCCTATATTGAGATTTGCCTGTCTAAGAAATTAGTTGTCAGCCAGGCAGTGGTGGCACACACCTTTAATCCCAGCACTCGGGAGGCAGAGGCAGGTGGATCTCTGTAAGTTTGAGACCAGCCTGGTCTACAAGAGCTAGTTCCAGGACAGGCTCCAAAGCCACAGAGAAACCCTGTCTCAAAAAAGAAAGAAAGAAAGAAAGAAAGAAAGAAAGAAAGAAAGAAAGAAAGAAAGAAAGAAAGAAAGAAATTAGTTGTCTTTGCTACTCCTGTGGAGGTGATTGTCCTATTAAATAGCTTTTCCTGGAGTTGTGTCTTGGGATGCTGGTTTGCTACAAATGGTTGACTTCATTTCTAGCTGGCACCATAGTCTCTCTGTAGCTTTTTTCCTGTCTATAATTTGTGGTTATTACCCATAGTGTATTCACAATAAAGTCACTGACCTACCATCCCTGCAGGCCACACAGGTGTGGGGACATTAGCAGCTCAGCCCGGTGCAGTGTATACAGAAATGAGAATGCATAGCTCATTGTGTAGCTGCTCTTGCAATGGGACTGGTGGCTCTAATAGGGCATTAGAGGTTTCTTCTCTTACTATGATGTTAGCTTTGCAAATAACAAAGGCTTCTGGCACTGCTGGACCCAACAGTAGTTAAGAGTTGCCCTCTGACCAGTCAGCGGTGTTGCCCCAGATGCTGCACAGGAAGAGGTGGTAACAGAAGCTGTAGCATGTCATCTGCGGTATGCACATTCGCTCCTGACCGTGGCCCACAGGGTGTAAAGCAACAGGAACCATGTAGGCTGGTGTTAGCGGGAGCCTCAGTGTTCCCCATTGCTGTCATTATGAATCTGGCTCTACCTGTGGTAGCTGGAGCTGAAGGCTCCGTAAACCTGAGGGTGAGGCAGCAGTGGGAACCCTGAGCACCCCTGTTTAGCTGTGAGCCTAAGGGTACTGCATCAAAGTACAGGGTTAAGATGCGGCAGAACCTGCACCCACGCTTTCAGTCCTAGCGAGGCAGAAGTCCACATGCACCTGGCCATGCCTTTGGTCTCGGAAAGCATATCCCTGAGCATCTGGTTCTGAAGAGATTTATCCTTCAGTTTTCTCTGAGGTGAGACACCTGTGTCCCACAGGTGTTATTCTGGCAGCCGCCCACCAAGCCAATGTCTAGAATGTCTATGGGACCCCAGCTTCAGCCTGTAGCTTCCTTTTAAAGATAGCCTCTGACTATAGCACTGAAAATTCTCTGGGCCTGAGCATCTTTTTTTTTTTTTTTTTAAATCAAAATTTTTATTTGAGTGTACAAAAGTTTCCAGTCGTAAAATGGATATTACAAATGATAGGAGGGGGGAGAAAAAGGCGAAACACACGTTTGGCATGCATTTTAGAAAAGAAACAGAACCTGTAAAGCTGAGCGATGTGCGTAGTGTAGGCTGGCCCCCAGCCGCAGTGCCACCCCTGTAACCGCCTCGCCTGCTGGGGCCAAAACAGGACCCCTGTGGGGTTGAGGGTTACTCCAGCCCCGCTCCGCAAACAGATGGAAGATAGCTCCAGCCAGTGCACCAGAGAGCCCCTGCCCTGTGGGCAAAGTACAGCCGCGTGGAGACTGCAGCCTGCCCGACACTAGACACACATTCCAGGATCCGCCACCTGTCACTAAAGAAACGGAG
>PVIU01030458.1:0-16105 GCA_004026605.1 Ondatra zibethicus | reverse complement strand
CTATTTATATAGCAGAAACTCAAATTACTTGGAATGAAGAACTATCTCAAATTCATAATAATAGTAGGCATCAGAAAGTAATAAAGTATGATCTTCAAAATTAAAGTTAATCTATTGCCAGGACTAAAGTCAATATCCAATTAAACTCTTATTTAAAAGATAAAAGTGTTCATCTTCAATGAGATACAAAATTTTTAACATTGACTTTACCATAACTAATTCTTCACAAAACACACAAAAAGCTTGAAAGATTTATCTCAGGAAAACAGAAAATGAACATAGTACAAGGGTGGGCCTCAAACAACAATGTTAAGCAAGCAATATAACATACTAGTACAACTTTTAAAATGTCCAATAAACATATGATGATAATAATGCTAATAATATCTTTGTGCTTCTAAAAGATATGATTATGTTATTAAAAATAGAGCAGTTAACAAAAGGGATTCTGAGAGATGCAATTATTCTTGTGTTTCTTTGTAGAAATAATGCTGAATAACTATAGACCTTGGTGGAAAGTTTTTGAGGTAAACCTGCATGTGAAAAGAAATTAAGGCTACTTTGAGAAATCAGACATAAAACAAAGAGCAGAACGGCTAGAACTTAGGTTAGTGAAGAATTAATTGGAAACTGTGCTATAGGAAGACAAGAAAACTGGGAATGCAGAATTCTTTTAATTGAGGCAAATAACATATATATGGGAAGTAAACATTTTAGAAAATATATAATTTCAGACTGGGTAAGCAAAACTCTCACTTAAACTGGGGTTCACTTATTTCTATATAACAGTGAACCCCGACTACTCCGTGTTGAGCGCCCAGCAGATAGGGATGCGACAGCAACAACGAACAGAGCAAACCAGAGGAAGAGCCTGGGAATTTTAAAACTGAAGAAAACTCCAAACTTCACTTCATGGTAGGAATTCTAGCTGATCCTAGATTCATAATACACACACTTTTAACTTAATTTATATATTATAATTATATATATGTGTGTATACATATACACATGTATGATACACACACATATATGTGAGATATATATGTGTTGAACAGACATTAAACAATTTTAGTAGTAAAAATTTAAGAAGTTCAAGTAATTATTATAAAATAGCATAAAGAAGCGATAATCTACTGCTATGGGGGGCTGTTAGAACATAGATTTTAAAAACTGGTATATACATAGGTAGAAACAAAAAATGTGAAGCAGACAAGTGAAGAGACTAAACATAACATATATGTGTGTGTGTGTGTGTGTGTGTGTGTGTTTAGCCTACAAATGTGTCTGTACATCACATGCATTCCTGGTGTCCACAGCAGCCAGAAAAGAAGTCTGGTCCCCTAGAACTAAAATTATAGACAGTTGTGAATCATCACGTGAGTGCTGGGAATTGAACCTCCATCCTCTAGAAGAAAAGTCAGTGCTCTTAACAGCTGAGCTATCTCTCCAGCCCCATAAAACATAACTGTTTACCTCGAGTATGTGTTTGATTAGCAAGTTGTGTCTAATATGATGCATTTTTGTCTACATAGTATTTTATTCAAATTTACATATATTTAGTAACTTAAATACTCTGCCTGACTTAGAATTGAGACAAGGTCAAAAATGTCTTTATATATGATTATATTAGTTCATAAATTCATTAAAATATTTTCATATGACTATTATTAATAAAGTAACTCCAGGAGACAATAAAGCAATATTTAAATTACTTTTAGAGAAGGGCTATCATGATAACGTTTCCATGGATGCAGGTGACATGCTGTAATCATGTTCACATCCTCTATTACTCTTTCCTTTCTCCTCATACCCCACGCCACCGTAGAGCATGCCTGTTATCTTAGCACTGGGAAGCAGAGACAGGAAGACCAGAATTTGAGGATAGCGGGGGGCACCACAAGCTCTTATCTCTAATTAATTAATTAAAATCAACAAATTAGTTAAAAGTAAATATTAAGTCACTTAACAAGACTAATACAATATGAAATATACAGAGGCTTAAAAACCACAGTAATTCAAAAATATAAGGGGTTTTGGAGACTTTTAAGCACGAAAAAGCAGCTGATCTGAATGTCCAGGCACAGACAGTTGTGCATCTCTGCTTTGATGAGATTACTTTATGGAAGCTGGCCACAAAGGGGATATTAAAGTTTCAATAAAATGGGGTCCTGGAATTTTGCCATTGTTTTCTGGAAGCACGCTGTTCAGTGTTGGGGCATGATTTTACTCCTGGTGGGAGGCAGCTTATGCCAAATGCAATCAGCATGCCTTCTTAAGTAGTGTCAGCTAATACAGGGAACCTGAATATGAATAGAATTACACAATGGACTTAATGTGGTCTGGGGGCATTCTGAGTCACACTCTTGAGAAAATCAAATTCCTAAGGAAACAAGTTGCAATAAACATGTTTTCTAATTTAAAAATAGTTTTAAAAAAAGAAGAAACAAGTTGTTACACTGACCTTTTATTCCCCTAGTTTTACTAAAGCAATTTAAATAGAAACTGATTTTAACAGTTTAACATTTGTCTGTTTTTTAAAATACAGTATGCTTGAGTGAATAGAAAGATTAATAAAATCCAGTTTCTAGTCTCGAATTAGTGAGGACCAAGGCATACAGTGCTGGAGCGTAAAGACAAGAGCTGAGAAGGGTGTGAGGAAGTTGGGGCAGAGTACTTTGCTAGCACAGAAGAGGAGGAAATTATATCCAAGTGAGTGAAGAAGCCATGTTTGGCCTCATGGGAAAGACCTTCAATTTAGCATGGGTTGGTTGGATCAGTGCTATCATGCATGTAGGATGGGAAGTGGGGTACATACAGCTACTGCAGGAGAAGGCCTGGAGAAGTTAATAAAATTGCATTTAATTGATGATCATTGGCTTAATGATCAATAGGAAGAAAAGTGAGGATCCAACTAAAACCATCTGAGAATGACTTAATTTGGAGGTAGAAGAAAGAAAATAAGGCAGATGGATTCCAGGAATTGGGATTCCTTGGAAAAGGGAGGCAAAACCAAGGGTGAGTACAGGATCATTATCACAAAGTCTGGAGGACAGTGAAGCTTGACTTATGGTCAGTACTGCTGCAAAACAAGGAACTGAAACATCAGGACATTGATCACTGGTCAGGACGGAACCTGAGTCATCTATCTGGTCCTGGAAGGAGACTTAGTAACCCAGAGTGCCTAGAAGGTCATACATAACTATGTAAACCAGGCTCGGAGAGTTTTAAGCCTTATAATTACATCAGGACACTGAGAAAGCAAAAAGACATCTCATTGCTCTTTAAGAGACAATCCAATCAAGCTGTCAATTACCTGCATAGGACAATCTCCCATGAAAATCCTCCTGTTCTAGAGATCCCTCCCCCTCTCAAGAAGAGTGAGATGAAACTAGGATCCTCCCTTGAGTTAGGCAAGCACTCTACCATCAAGATATCACCCCAGCCCTTGTTCTAGGTATTTTACAAAGTAACATATAGCCCGTCTAAAATGCACATGTAAACAGTAGTCTCCTGGGCCACTGTTTTCACTAACTAGAGAAAACGCCCTACCCTGTTCTGTCAGAAGCCCTGCTTGCCTTCTTTTCTGTACTCTGTTTCTCCCAGGTGATTCTTCTTTTTTTAAAGTTCTTTAAAAAAATGTGTATGGGTGTTGTGCCCATGTTTGTGCTTGTACATCACTTGAGGAAGTCTGATCCCTTGGGACTGGAGATACAGATGGCTGTGAGCTGCCTGTGGGTGATGGCATTTGGACTGTGAAAGATGAGCCAATGCTCTTCACTGTTTAGCTGTCTCTCCAGCCCCTCATCTGAACTCTTCTGATCAAGGTCATAAGGTCTGAGAAGGCAATGACAGAGATCTTCGATGCTGCTTTAAAAAATAAAACAAAAACAAACAAAAAAAGCTTTCACCTCAAAATGGGTAAGAGATGTTTCTCTGGAGTCAAATGTGAATGATCACGGACTAGGAACACGGGTTAGGTGACAAATACATTTGTAAGTACATCAGGGAGGCAGAGAACAGCAAAGTGGGGAAGCCGCAAATGCTCTCAGACGGCATTCTTGGATTTTGAGTGGTAGAAGTTAGCGGTCTGGTAAACCATTTCACATGGTAGTCATAAGGATGTTAGATCAGACACGGATGTCAGCAATAAATGGACATGAAGCTAAGATAGTAGCCAGATAGTTTGACTCGGGATCTGCGCTACTCCATCCTCTTCACAATCACTGAGGCTCTCAACTAACATCCACAGAGTGACCAGTGTATGTAGGACTTCTTTCAGGAACTTTAGTTTACATCAGTATAGTGTCGTGCCTCCCCCATCCCCACCCCTCTTCGATATGGGAAGGAATCAGGCAAGCCATTTTAGTTAGGGTTTCTATTGCTGTGAAGAGACACCGTAGCGTGACCACAGCAACTCTTATAAAGGAAAATATTTAATTGGGATGGCCTGAGCATAAATGAGACCCCCACAGTGACACCCTTTCTCCAACAAGGCCACACCTACTCCAACAAGGCCACACCTACTCCAACAAGGCCACACCTACTCCAACAAGGCCACACCTACTCCAACAAGGCCACACCACCTAATAGTGCCACTCCTTTTGGGAGCCATTTTCTTTCAAACCACCGTACCATCATCTGGCTGCTGCTGCTCTGACCACACCTCAAGTATATAGGTGACTAGAATCCATCATTAACACTTGCCACTATCAGGATGGACCACCCCTACTTTCCACAGCAATGTTCATATTTATTTATTAAGACTAAATATAACAGTATGTAAAAATCCCAAGATAGTGTTCATAACGACTGTACCGCAAATCCAGGGACGGATCAAACAAGTCCATAGTACTGAAAGGCTCCTGTATGCACAGGCTCAAACTAAGCCCATTAATACAGCTCTAAGTATTTTCCCCATAATCTTGTTCTTTCTGTATAGTACAAATGAGGTTCATATTTTCCCTAGACCTAGACCCAGTGACAAAGTAGTGTCACAAACTGCTCCTCAGTCCATCTGCAGTTTTTATTTCAATAGTTTGCAGAAAAGACTGATGCCAGTTTATGCTTTTATTCTTATCTTTACCTTAACTTCACCTAATTAAGTTTATGAATTACATTTTAGTTCATAATTGGAGCAAAAATTTGATTCATTATTTCATCATTCTGTTTTCTCTCCTTTCCCTTTATATCCACAAAATGTTGATGACCTAGAACCTCTGTTGTTAATAACTGATGGAGATGTGCTGTGCTCCTCAGCAGACTCAATCCATAGCCCCCCTGAAGACTTTCTACCACCTACAAAGGGGGTCCTTTCCCATAGTTCCACTTACAAACATGTTCAACAGACAACTCTGGGTTGACCCTGGTCTTTCAGTCTAAAACACACACACACACACACACACACACACACACACACACACACACACACACACAAATTAGCACAGCTACTGCCTCAGATTCTGGAATTACCTTGAACCCACCCTGAGAAGGGCTACAGATAGCCTCAGGAGCCTGAGAGGGAATATTTACAATAAAATTTCAAAACACCTACTTGGGTCCTTCTTCCCCATGTGGACTTCCTGGGGGTGAAAATAAGCACAGTGAGTCACCCTCCCACTTGTCCTCCATGCCACACAAAGGTACATTTTAATCTATCTTGGATATGGTTTTCAATCAATTTCACCTCACATTATGTGGCAGAATAAATATACATACCATTTAAAGTAATTCCATCATTTAAATAATCTCTGTCCTAGAAATGTCAAAGTAACATGAACATCAACAGGATGTTGTTAAAATTACTTTTGGTGAAGACACTGTTTATGCCACTGGAAGCCGCACCAGCAACGCCACAGTGCCAAGGCATGAACTCGGTCATGTTTCAGGTAAGAGGAGGAACAGATTCCATGAGCATCTACTTTTAAATCTTTTAATTTAGTAGATTTTTTTAGAACTTTTTATTATTCAGTAAAACTTTATCAGATATTGGTGATCCTAGTAAGCAGATGTAGGCCCTGTCTCCAGACTAATACAAAATTTTAGGGTAAAAGTGATGCTATGCATGATGGCTCTAGAGGTTGGGATAGCTGTTTGAATCCCTAGTATACACATAAAGCCAACTGCAGTAATACACATCTGTAATCCCAGAGTGGGTACAGTAAGATTGGACTGTAAAGACAAGGGGATCCCTGGAATCTTGTTAGCCAATTAGCTCCCAATGTAGTGTTAAACATAAGATGGTCACAAAAAAGATGGTTACATATAGACATCCAAAGTTGTCCTCTGACCTTCAGAGGCACATCACGCCACAAGAATGCCTACACACACACACACACACACACACACACACACACACGCGTGCACACACACAATGACTTTAAAAAGAATGAGTGATTTCAACAACAAATCAAGGTCAACTGTAACTCTTAAACCACGTCAAATTGGAGTGAATTACTACAGACATCTTCAAGTGAAGATTTCGGACAAAGAACTAAAGACAGAGACTGTTAAGGCTGAAAGACAGTCTTAGCCTCATTAAGCGGGGCTGTTTGCCTGAACAAGACTTTATATTTTAAAATACGCAATGGACACTTACATAACGTCATAATCTTTGCTAAGTGTTACCCAGGGGCAGGGATTCTTGTAGCCTGAGATGGGCCTCTGCCCTCTGGCTCTCATGTTCTCTCCTTTTCTGATTCAGAGGATTTTATGACCCAGCTATAAGCCTTGTTTCTACTTCAACTCGCTTAAATTATACCCTGCTTTTATTATGACACACTGTGTCAGGCCCTGAGGAAATATGAAATAAACTAGACCTATAACTCTTTAACTCTCCCCTTTTTGGGCATCACACTTTCAGGGCCTGTACACTGTCACTGTGTATATTGCCAAGGAGGAAGGCAAACATAGCTTTTTCCATTGTTACTTCTTGGCAACCACCGCCCTGTGTTCCTCATGCTTGTCAGCAGGACAGAAGGAGGCATCCCACAAGCTCAAACCACGGCTCATTTTGTTCTACCTTGAAGTCCAGCATAAATTCCGTGGACCTGCCAGATTGTGTTTCTGAAATCACTGTTCAGACATCTAAGCCATGTGTTTCCCACACGACATTATAGTTCTCTCTTTACCTTTCATCTTGTTCCACTATACGCTCACCCAGGTGTGTCACGAGCTAGCACCTGTCAAGAGTCACAGACCCTCTGTACGGGCAGTCTAGATGACCTCCTGTGCCCCAAACATCCACCTCCCCAGCACTAGCTGTCTAAGGAGTGACAGTTGAGGGAAATGGTGAAAGACTAGCTCCAGAGAAGCAACTTCCTCTTTAACACACACAGCCTCATTCTAGGAGTCTCATGATTTCGCTAATCTAACCTCATGCTGACACATGACTTCTTTGCTGTCCACCAAGTTCTCAGGGAAATTAAGAGATGATTGTAGATTTCCCGGTGGCTTCTTTTATGAACTGTATTTCCTCCCAAGCCACATCATAACTCCTTTGATGAAATTACCTTGATGCACAATTCTTTATCTTTTGTGGATTTCCAATGACGTCGGTGGTAGGCACGCTCATTAAATAGTTAGAAACATGAAGAATTCGAATTTTCCCCCTGGGTGTATTTCTATCAATGACGCTAGCATTTTAAATTTGTTAAGTTTTTGTAGTTGTTGGGGTCTACAAATGTCAATTATAGAAATCACAAAGCCCCTCTCTACTCCTTTCTTTGTTCCTCCACCTTTGCTCCTCTGGCCTCTCCCTTTGGTGTGGACTGTGGGGATGGAGCTAGCTAATATGGTGAGTGCTGATATTCACCAGGAGCCATAAACGAGCCTCTTCCTGTGCCTTATTCTCTGCAGTGAGTGGGACTGTCCTGATCTCTCTAAACAGAGGAACATACTCCACCACCCACTGCTGCACAGCTGCACAGCTGCATGTAATCAGTTCTTTTTTCTCTCTTTCAGATAACCAAGAACTCAATTTAATACTCAGCAAGAAATGTATTATTCTACTTTATATTGCTCTCATAATACCATTAAAATTAACTTTTAAAATAATCCCATTTTTCACATATGGTCAGATACATTAACCTTTTCTGAAAATTCTATAAAGTTAAAATGGGTGTTGTGGTCATAAGGACACAATTACCATGGAGATGAGTTGTGTCTGAGACAGGTTTGATGAAAAGTTATCACCATTACAAATATAGAAGGCGTTTTAATTTTTGTTACTTGACTAAATTTCTTGCATTGTTTTAAATCATAGTTTGAATATGCTATTGGAGGTAGAAGAAAATTTTGTGATTATGAATACCATATTGTACCCCATCCCCCTTGTGGACTACCCCTTCAAGTTTGGAATATTTAAATGTGCCCAAATGTGCATTACTGATAATAATGGCTTTGAGAGCCACATGTGTATACAGATATACATACAGAGGCCAGAAGGGGACATCAGTTATCTGGCTCTGTGACTCATCTACCTTATACCCTGCAGAGAGATTCTTACATCAAACTGGGAACTGGGCCGACAGTGGGAAGCCTTAGGGAACTACTTGCCTCTGTTCCAACCCCCTGGAGTTACAGCCCCCTGCTTGTGATGCCACATCCAGGTTTTAATTTGTGTGTATGTGTGTGTGTGCTCTCTGAAAGTCGTACTTGTGTCTTTGTGCTTACACAGCATACATTCTCAGCCGCTGATCTATCCCTACAGCCTTCTAATTACTTCTAATGCTTTGATTGTATCTTTTTTTTTTTTTTTTGCCTTATGGCTGGTACTTCCAAGAAAATCAAATCCCTCATCTGATGAATGCTTGTATAAGTCTGTAATGGTTAGAAGAATTTTTGCAGTATCATTCAGTTATCAAATCAACTCAGTCAAATGTGTTTATGATTTCCAGTTATTGCTATATAATGTTACAGAAGACACCTTATCCACATCCCCAAATGCTGAAGTCCTACTCGCCAGTGGAATGGGTTTAGAATGTGATACCTTTGGAAGGTTATTAGGACATAAAGGTAAAGCCTTCGTGATGGGACTAATGTCTTTCAAAGAGGAAGAGGATTGGTCCTCATCCTCTCTACCAAGTGAAAGCACAGAAAAAGCTAGGTCCCCTGTAACCCAGGCCTTGGCCATGCCTGTCCCTTGGTCTTGCACTTCTAGACTCCAGAACTTCAAGAAACAACTCCTAGTAACTGCACTTCCTGGACTATGCATTCTATTGACTTCTTAGAATTGGCTAAGGTACTGAAAGAATGATTCCTACAGGTTATGCTAATGCTCATTATGTTAAATGGTAATGGAAAAGTCACATAAGTCAAGACTTTAAGTATTTTTACTATATTCCCATACTTATTTTGGAGTTTAAAAAAATAAATCTCAAAGCTACACAATGAAACCCCATCTCAAAAATACCAAAAAATTAAAATAAATAAATCTAATAGAACAATAGAGGGGCAAAGCAATCATACTTTGATGGACCTCACTTATAAAGAAAAGCAGCCATTTGAACGCAAAATGTTTGTCCATCATCATAAATGACCCATTGCCAGTGTGACCCCTAAAAATATCTCATATGTTCTGAGTGAGAAAGTGTGCACAATAGAACCAACTACTAACTGAATGCACAAACTGAGATGGGTCATTTTTAACACCTCATTTTGACCAGTGCCAACAAAAGATCAAAGTAGGAAATATACGGAAAAGTGGGCTTTAATCAAATCCAGAAGAACTGAAAACTGAGGTAGGGAACCAAACAAAGAGATCATTTACCACGCACACAGTAAAAACTTATTAGTTGTTGGTGATCCTAGTAAGCAAAAGCCAGATATAGCCCCTGCCTCCAGACTGATGCATAATTTTAAGGTAAAGTAGATGCCATGGACGACGACTTCAGGGGGTGGTGCCTGAAATGAATGCTTTCAAGGTTCTGAAAGTTTTTTCTTATTTCCTTATCCTGTATTATGGGAGAGTCAATTGATTTTATTAGCTATGTAACCATAGGAGTGGTAAAATGACATCAAGTTCTCTTACTTTCTCTCATGGTACTACAAAAGACAACCACACCAGAGTCTAGCTGGACTTTGATCCCTAAGGCTTTGGTGACTGTGTGACACTTTGCTCTGTATCTGTGAGTCAGCCTTGCATTCACCATTGGTTCTTTGGCAAAATCTCATAGGAAAGACTTGATTTATCATCCACTTCACATTCTGTTATTTAATGCTACATCAAAATAATGATTTGATATTTAATGTTTAATCACTGGTAGTAAAATCTAGCTTTAAAATATTATGGTGTAAAAGTACTTGCCATTTTTCTTCTATTTTTATAAATCAAATATGCATTTGTATCAGCAGGATTTCAATTCAGATTATTTTGCAAGAAAGAAGCATATGTGAAATACATCATCTTTTCTAAAAGAAATTGTAGTCCTGGCAAAGGCATAGCCAGTGTCTTACAGTGGGACTGTGAGCCTGCTTTGTGGTGCAACCTATCAGATCATGTCTTTTATATACTCCAGACACTGATTAAAAAAAAAAAAACAACCTAGCTGCCTTGTAGAAGAAAAAAGAATCATGTCTTTCACTTTCAGGATGTAATTAACTACTTAATGCTGACAACTTCCCCAGCTCCTAAATAGGTTTGAGTATATAACCATCATTATTTGGGGAAGGAGCTTAAAATCCTTTTTCAAGCCTGTTAAAATCTGTCACCCACTGTTGTTTTTTCATTTAGTCCGTTTAAGTAGTTTTACCAAATGACCCGATTCCCTGTCTACATGGGACAATGAGTCAATGTGGCTATCAGAGACATCCTTCTTGAACAGAGTCTCATGAATACTCACAATGGTGGAACTAAATAGAAGTGATTTAATCTAAGAATCTGACCTATACTATTAATTACTTTTTCATATAATTATATATATATATATATATATATATATATATATACCCACAAAAAGCATATTTTAATACCTACTATGTATGACCTAAGAATCATTCTAGATACTAAGAATTTGACAATGTATAAAACAGAAAAAACAAAAACCCTGTCTTCAGAGAACTTATGTTAGGAAGTACCTAAAATAATCCAGTATTGGGCAGACAAATGAAAAAAAAATTAGTTAAAAAACTGTGAAGTGTGTGAGCATGTGTGTTGTGTGTGTTTGTATATGCATGTGTAACATGAACAAAAACAGCAGCAAAAATCAATAAAAAAAAGTAGAATGAAAGGCAGGGAGCATTGAGTATTTTGAGTTTTTGTTTTAGTTTGGGCAGGGAAGTAGGGATACAATTTTAAAACAGGCAACTAAAAAGAAGATGAGAAAAAAATTCCATTTAGGTAACTTGTGAGGGAGATGGGGAGGGACCAAATGGACATCTGGAGGAAAAAGACCTAGAGTGTGGAGACCCTGGGGTGGGAACAAACTCGAAGAGATCCTAGAAGTACAGGGTAGCTGATATTCTAATGTGTCTGAGGGTAAGTGAACCAGTAAGGTAAAAATCAGAGAGGCAGTGTGGGCCCGATTCTCCAGGCCCTTATGGGTCTTAGACTTCTAGAATGGAATTATTAGGCAACATTGAAATGGCTCTATTCACAACCGGTACACAAAATTAGAGCGATCTTGTAAACGATCACTTACGTTTGTACCATCAGGTCTGAAATTTAAACTAAGGAAATGAATGGGTTATCTGACGGGTATCTGGACGTTTGTTTATTATAAAAGAGGACAGAAGTAGAAGACTATAGAATCTCCACTCCGGACTGAGCCCAGGAGATGAATTCACAAGGAAAAGAGTTTAAACAGGAGGGGGCAGAGAGCAGAAGACGCAGGAGGTGTTTATTTTAGATAGGGAAGTGTATGTAAGCAAGCGCATATGTAAGAATCAGTTAAAAAAAAAAAATCTTGTATTGCCCATCCCCCACAGGAACTGCATAGAGGACTGTTCAGGATTCTCCTGAAGTAGGGTTTGGTGTCTCGAAGCTGGAATGGCTTACAAATGTTAAGTTTAAGCTATGGCCCAAATCCTGTACTACAAAATACCTGGAAACACCAAAGGAAAATACTATGAATAGGGAGGTTAAGACACAGCAGCAGCCCAGAACAAAAAGATTCCATGGGCCACCTCCCCAAGCACCACCTCCCCGAGTAGGCATTAGGAACTCGACCACATGCGCATGCTGTTGACTTTACTCTTTCAGTTTCCTGAAGTCACTGCATGTTTGATTGCATCTGATTAAAAGTCTGGAAGGTTGGGCTACTGCAAAAATAAAACTCTCTCATCCTCTCCTCCTCCCTCTCTCCCTTCTCTTCTTTCCTCCCCCCACTCCCCACCCCACAGGCCTCTTTTCAGGTGGACTGGCGAAGTGTGCGGGTCTTTAACTGAAGTCTTCCTAGAAAACCCTTCTCTTTCAGAACTTCTAAGAGGCCTGTGACACTCAGGACAGGAGGCGCTGGGAGAGTCACAGATGGAAACATTTCCAACAGGACAGCAGCTTCTCTGGAAAGGAAATGGCTCTAGAGTGAGGAGGACGAGGGAACCGGCATTCCTAGACTGGTCCCAGGGAAGACAGACACAGGGCAAGCAGATCAGTTCCTGATGGGGTAGTTTGCTCTGGAGCCAGTCCCAACCCTGGGTGGGAGTGGTCCAGGGGTAGGGAAGGCACCGGGTGGTAGAAGTCCCTTACTCTTTAGATTTGTCAGATCCGTGGGCAGAGTTGATCCGATGCACTTCTTTTCTTTTAGTTTGTTTGGAGGCCATGCCTGAGCCTCACCCACTAGGCCCGCGAGGCTTCCCGCGTCTGCGGTTGCCAGGAGACGGAGACCGCGACCGAGTTCTGAGAACCGGAAGGCTCCTGCCAGGCCTGCTTGAGGGCGGAGGGGCGGCTCTGAGTGGAGACACAGTTTAAGACCTAGGAGTTGGTTTATTCGGGAGGAACTGTGATGTGGGCAAGCATTGACAGGATCAAGGCTGCTGAGGGGTTTCTTTGCAGCTTGCTATGCCTGGGTTTCAGACTCTGAACCTTAGACTCAGTTCTTGTGGGTGTCCAACCCCGGTGTTCTCTTAGCTGAAGAAAAGAGTTCCTTCATTAAATACTACCGAGTTTGCCAAAGGCTTAAAAAAACGGTGGATCCAGAAGAGAATCCATTTGTGGAGTAGTGGAAATAAACAAGCAACGCCCTGTCTGGCTAGGTGAAAGGATTAATCCGGTTATAGAATGCAAGGGCGCTGAAAATACTGGACAATAGGGATCTATTAAAGCTCAGGATTGGAGCTCAGGCAGTCTGTGCAGTTAGGTTGCCTTGGGACTGGTTTTCTTTGACCTTCCATTGTTCATTTGCTAGCAGATGCTAACATCTACTCTGAGGATAAAGTGGATGTAAAGTGTTCAATACAACATGCAAGACTCCTTATGTGCCTTCTGGGAGAGGGTAGATAACTTGAATAAATGTTGCCAATCAGCTAAATATAGAGCCCGTGGATCCTATACTCAACTAAGAAATGCTTATACTGGAAGTCCACCACTGACAGAGGCAAAACATTATTTTTTTTCAGCCCATTTGTAACTTCAGGACAAATTTGACCCATGGTCCTGAGGTTTAGAACATATAGGTGGCCTCTCCCATAAACCAGGAAGTACTAAGCATCTGTAAATAAAATCATCCCATCTGCTCTTGGGAGTAAGAACACGCTGAGTCTACGATTCAGTTGAGAAAGCAGCTTCCTCAAATCAAATCTTTCAACTCTGGCAAATGACTGCTCCACTCTCTCCATTCTGCAGAGCCTGGGTTGTCCGACTACTGCAATCTTAATACTGTTGAGAGCTACATTAACGACAATCAGTATATTTTACACATAATATAAATTCAAAGCCTAAAGTACTGAATTTATTATTGCAGAAGTGTCCTCAAATCCTTCCTTTAAACTACATCTATAGACAATGGAAGGTCCATAGAGGGCCCTGCTTTGTTTGCCAAAGTTCTAGAATTTTCATAGAATTTCTCTAAATAAAAGTAGACTAAATAATGAGAAAACATATCAGTAATGAATTTTAATGAAGTAATAAGGAACACTGCTATAAGTTAGTACAACTGACCATGTGTAAAATAGTACAGCTCTGAGTAGCCAGCCACATAGGTGAGTGAATTTAATTCCGAGCTGGGGCAGTCCCTGACATCACCTGCAAATGCCAAGACCCTGAGAGAAGAAAGGCTCTGCAAATCAAAACAACTACATGCCAACCAATTACAAAGAACTCCGGATCTAGAGGGACAAAGTGTCCTGCCAGAAATCACAGCGCTGCACGCTGATGGAGGTTGGATGACAGGCATAAGAGTGCCGATTTAAGCTGAGCTCATGTCACAAAGAGCCTCCTTTCAGATAGATGTTTATCTATCGTTAGGATAACAGTATGGGCGAAATCATGGAACTACAGGATCACACAGCAATTTTAATAACTATGTGGTCCGAAGAAATTCTTAGGCTGGTGTTCCTTCTGTAGTAATTATTATATTGAGAAGGCAACATGTATAGATGGAATCTCTCTTCCATATGGAGTTAAAACTTGAGCAAGCCACATAAGTAGCATTTTGTTTCTCTAACCTTATAGTGACATGACATGTAATAGGGCATGACATGACATGTAATAGGACATGACATGACATGTAATCGGACATGACATGACATGACATATTAATAGGACATGACATGACATGTAATATGACATGACATGACATGTAATAGGACATGGACGGAGACTTGATCTTATGATCTGCCTTTACTATAATTATGATTGATGTCACTTTGGAATAATAAATGATATCAGTTATGACTTGCCTCATGTCTACTACATTGGGAAAGGATGCCAGCTCCTTTAGAGATCATGCTGAATTTAAAGACTGGCTCTGTTCACTGAATGCTCAGAACTTCCATTTTCTTTATTTGTAAAATAAGGAAGAATAATAACACAAGTGGACTTGACAGGTCACAAGCGCTCAGAGGAGGGTAATATTACCACTTGTAAAGAAACTGCAGTACAGAAGGGAAATGGAACAAATGGTGGGCAGCCCAACAAGGCAGGCTACACCCCAGGCTGAGCTGCTCACTTCCTCTGGCTACCCGTTGGTCACATTTCTTGATACAGGTGGTTGCCTTTGCTTTCACTTTAGGGAATTTCAAACTTGCTTTCCATCAGATCCCTTTAGAGACTGGGAAAGAAGAGAGTGGTATTACCATTGCTGTTATTATTGTTTCAATTATTATTATTGCTATCACCATCATCATCGATACTATTAAGCATGTAGTCACACCCCCAATAAGACTTGCTCTAGAGGGAAGAGAGATTTGACTTAGGACAGTAGTAGCTCATAGGGAAGTGGTTAGAAAGATACACTTCTTTCTCTCAGCAGAAACAGAACTAGCCTCGGGGACTCTGCTGAAATGTGGAAGCACGCTTTGGTATAGCGTATCTACCCACCATCAGCAGCCCTGGATAACCGGAAAAGGAGGAGGGGAGGACTGGAGGTGTGTGTGTTGGGGGAGGGGAGGTAATTTCTACCTCTTGGCATCCTCCCTTCAGGTGTCCTCCAATGTTCAAATCCACAGGGAATCACACAGATTCTGCTGCTCAGTGTCTTCACAGTTCAGCCAGTTGTGCAGTTAACCATGAGAAATCCAACTACATGAAAGAGTAAACTTTACATGTTCGGCAGTAGGTTGAGGGTCAGCAGCCTTTCAACTTTGAGGTTTGTCTCATTTGCTTAGGAAATAATAACCTTCTATATTATGACAAGCCTTACTATTTATAATGTAAGATATCTATGATACTGTATTTTTCCTTATTTATGCCCCCCAGCTCTTCTCAATAATGGAGCTACAGGATCACTCAAAACATGAATTGTCTTACCTTTTCAACAAACTTAGCTGGGACCTTTGAAGTCCCAAAACGCCTGCTTTTTGGCTCTTATGACTGCTCAGCACTTGCTTTGGCACACTTCCAGGAACCTTTAGTCTATAACTCCCTTAAATTTGGGATTACAATCAGTCCATTTTTACAGAGAATAAAAGTAAACTATGGAAAGATAAAGCAACTTTTTTGAAATCTAAAGCA
>PVIU01030457.1:0-16090 GCA_004026605.1 Ondatra zibethicus | reverse complement strand
TTATGTCCCCCTTTTCATTTCTGATCTTGTTAATTTGAGTGTTCTCTCTCTGCCTTTTGATTAGTTTGGATAGGGGTTTGTCGATTTTGTTGATTTTCTCAAGGAACCAGCTCTTCGTTTCATTGATTCTTTGGATTGTTTTCTGTGTCTCTATTTTGTTGATTTCAGCCCTCAGTTTGGTTATTTCCAGTTGGGACACATATAAATTTTGAAATGATTTGAAATGTCAAAATTTCTTCCAATGTATGTATCTATGGTTAATTATCAAATAAAATCTTTTAATATAGTCAAATACATGGTGTCTTATTATTTATTGAGCAATAAAAGAATATATTTGTAAATGCTTCCTCATTAAATACACAAATTCATTATTTCATGCTATCTGGAGAGCAAAGAATTGACTAGATAATAAGGCAGTTAGCACTAATTGCTTTCTGGAAAACAAAACAAAACCCAATCTAGTAAACAATAGTAAAATGTAGCCACCTCAATTCAGTTGAAAACCTTAAGAAGCAGCATGGTTAGTCATCAGAATTACCCTGTCGTAATTGTACCAAGATTTTGCTTTTTCTTCTCCAGACCATTTCATTAGTTAGAAATAAATATTTTAAAAAGTTATATTTTGATTTAGGAAATAAGGGATTTAAATAAATTATCTACTTCCCATATCCATTGAAAATCAGATAAATTTTATTACAATATACTGATGGACTGCTAGACTGAATCCTTAGGAATTCGAACAACATATTTGTATAAAATTGACAAGCTGCATAAATGGTTTACTGAACATTTCAGCCTTATAAATATCATAAAGAAATCGGGAATTTTCTCATTAACTCTATCATTTATAAAAGTAAGATTATAATTAATATGTTTAGTATGGTATTTTTAAACCTAAGAAAATCATTCCCATGACAATACATTTGTCAATGAATTCCAAACATTTAGAAATAAATTAAAATTTTATATTATGATTTGTATATAATTGAACATCTTAGGGATTATATGTCATTTTGATAAATCATCAATTTAATATTTTACAATGTCTTTTTTATAAAATAAATTCTTGCTTATGTGCAACAATAGCTGAGAGATTATCTGTTTGCATATATTCATGTTCCTTTTCTAGTTCCAAGTTTTAGCTCAGTCACTATAAACCAATGATCCAGAAAAGCATGAAAGAACTTGATCATCCACTACTAAGATAAGGACTAAGAAAACTCATAGCAGTGCTTTGAAGTATACTAACAGTGATGATAGGTCTCATAGAATCATAGTCCTGCCAATCTGCCTACCATTTTTAGATCTATGTAGACTCTATAATCAATATTTCTAGAAATTTCAACTGAAATTAAGTGATGAAAAACTAAATAGGTTAAAGAAATGATTTTAATTTTAAGTACAAACATTCTTATTTGGCAATATGCCAAGAGACAATATGTAAGTTGTGGAAAAATATTTTTCTCAGTTCAAAGTAGTAGTGTGCTAATATAGCAGCATTATCCTTTTCAAAAAGAAAGCTAGGAAACATGTGTCAAATAATAATATAAATAGCTAATATGTGGAAGACATGTTAATTTGTGACTCAACTATTATGGTATAAAAGATAGAAAATACACCTTAAAATGAATAACAACATATATCTCTGAACTACAATACTTATTCAATAAGGTATTTTGGAATAACTGGAAATGGCCACTCAGTAGCAAAATGTGTATAATTAAAAGAAAATAGTTTTATGATCATTATTATGTAAAACTATGGTAGTCATTCCTTAGAAAAATATACATGTAATTTTTCTAATGCACATCGCAAAAAATAATAGATTCTTCAAAATATTTGTATTAATTTTAGTCCTATGTGATTTTTATAATTCTCCAGATTGATACATTGATTGTTTGAATATTTTTCACTATAACTTATAAATGTATATGAAAAGGGTAAATATTTTTATTTGAAAATTTACTTAATGACTTCTGATTGTCCAGTAAACATTGTCAATATCTTCCATTGATTCTATGTTTTTCAAACTAATAATTGAATATATATAAACATGTTTTGTGATTTTGACCACTACATTTTAATGGATTATATGGGAAATATTTGCACTTATGTTTTTTCATATAATATATAAATCATACTGAGAAAATATAAAATGTACTGAAAGCCTCTATTTGGTTTAGAATTTCATATTTTGCAATTGAACAATTACAACAGCTCAGTGTATAGAAAATGAGCAGACAGATCACCTTTCAAATTGTAATCTTTTGATGGGTGGTGGTGGTGGTGCAAACCTTTAGAACAGCTTGGTCTACAAGAGCTAGTTCCAAGACAACTAGGACTATAACAAAGAGAAACCTTTTCTCAAAAAAAGCAAATAAAAAGCTTTTACCTTTTAACACTTGTGATACATGAGATTTTTAAAATCAATAGAAAATCAAAGATTCAAAGGTCAAAGAATTATTTACTCCTATGATTTTACTACACAACTTATATTGTATATTGTTGGTTTTAATGTAAAAATTAAGGGAGATATAGATATCTTGTGCAATTACTTCAAAGTATGAATGTATCTAGTGATGTGCACCAGGTTATTATATGGCAAACTATCAACTAAGGAACAGACAAATTCAATAGTTCATAACAGTAAAAATTTGATTATATAAGAAAATAATTTGGATTAGGCCTTACGGCTTGGTGTTTCCTATTATAACTCACTTCTAAGGTGATGTTTTCTTAAATACTTACTGAAATTTATTTCACTAAAGAGAGAATAGACAAACTAAAACCAGGTAATATTTTAACTTCAAACATGGGAAGATTTAAAAAAAAATGAAAAGTTAGGAGTGGCCAATAATTAGCAATTTCTATAATATCCCAAATGATTAATCATAATTTTTACTGTAATTATGATATTGCTTGTGGAAGTATGTTGTACCTAAGATGCATTATTATTTTGTAAAACTTTGCATATTTCCATCAAACGTTATTTTTAAACAATAAAACATCTTCATTATTAAAAGCACAGCTTTACTGAAAAGATTTCAATTTAATTATTGGTCGTATTTGGCTTTCTGCTTGCTTTGAGGCAGGGTTTTTCTGTGTAACAGCCTTGGCTGTCCTAGAACTAGTTCGTTTAGACTAGGCTAACCTCAAACACAAAGAGATCTGCCTGTGTCTGCCTCCCTAATGCTGAGATTAAAGGTGGAAACCACCACTACCAGTCTGCATTTATTTATTAATTGCAAGATTTTGCAGTATTTATTACAACCTTTGTCTGAAGTGGACAAAAACATAAGATAAGATTTCTTTATAAAATCAGTGGGCACCACATTTTAGTTCCTGTGTTCTGTAATTCAATATGATAAGTATAAATAACAATAACATATTGAGGAAAGGAAAATAAATGGGAGTACAGTACGGGAAAATAATATCAGCAAAGTAAAATGATATATATAAGAAAATGCTGCAACTTAAACTTTTGTTTTAGTGTTAACTAAAATATGTGAATTTTTAACCAATAAAAAGTTGGCAAAAATTCTTTTAGCATATAAATATGTTTAAACATAATCTAAACTCCATATAATAGATAATTATCTTGAAACATTACAGACATAACACAATTGATTTGTGTGATTTTTGAGTTTTTATTTATAAGTATAAAGGAAATAACATAGATTTCCTCTGCATACATCTATAATATTTCAAAATGTAAATAGTTATGCTGAATCAAATGAACATTTAGTGATATTTAAAAAAAAACTAAATGCTTTCCTCCTTTCCCAGAAACATTCGTTAATGCTGTCAAAAGTCATCAAGTGTTTGAAAACATACTATCTTACTCATTCATTTTTAAAGACTGCAGTTTGATTGAAGTGGATGGGGTAATCTTTCATAAATTGTACATTGAAGAAATAGGACAAAGATGTCTGAATGAGTAGTACATCAACTATCTCATGTCTACTCAAGTGTCTGGTTTCTTCTCACTGCTTTTGGCTCTTCATAGTTAAAGTTTTAACTATAAAGTAGCAAAAAATTCAGCCTTATTCAGGAAATGTACAACATCCTTAGTCATCAGAGAAATATAAATCAAAACAACTCTGAGATTCCATCTTACACCTGAAAGGATGGCCAAGATCAAAAACACTGATGAAAACTTATGCTGGAGAGGTTGTGGGGTAAAGGGAACACTCCTGCACTGCTGGTAGGGATGCAAGCTGGTACAGCCCTTTGGATATCAGTGGCAATTTCTCAGAAAATTAGAAAACAACCCCCCTCAAGACCCAGTAATACCACTTTGTGGTTTATATCCAAAGGATGCTCAATCATGCCACAAAGACATGTGCTCCACTATGTTCAATCAGCATTGTTTGTCATAGCCAGAGACTGGAAACAACCTAAATGCCCTCGTACCAAAGAATTGATAAGGAAAATATGGTACATTTACACAATGGAGTACTACACAGCAGAAAAAATAATGACATCTTGAATTTTGCATGCCAATGAATGGACCTAGAAAACATCATTTTGAGTGAGGTAACCCAGATTCAGAAAGACAATTATCACATGTACTCACTCATAAGTGGATTTTAAACATAAAGCAAAGAAAGCCAGCCCACAAATCACAATCACAGAGAACCTAGACAACAATGACGACCTTAAGAGAGATATACATAGATCTAATCTACAGGGGAAGTAGAAAAAGACAAATCTCTTGAGTAAATTGGGAGCATGGGGAGCTTGGGAGAGGGTTGAAGGGAGGAGAAAGTTAGGGAGGGGAGCAGAGAGAAATGTAGAGCTCAATAAAAATAATAAAAAAATGACCTTAGACTTTAAGAAACAATATATACAAGAAAGTTTGTTGGGAGTTTTGGAAGTAAATGAAGTAGTGAAATTTATTTTACATATCACTATAGTACAAAGTCTAATTGTTCTTAATTATAAAAAGGCAGAATCAGATATTTGGATAAATGTTGAAAGTTCAGAGAAATAAAGTAGTCAAATACTGTAAAAAAAAAAAAGCTAAGTGGAAACAATTCTAACCCAGTTGAATGAAACACAAGTAACAGTGTGTGTGTGTGTGTGTGTGTGTGTGTGTGTGTGTGTGTGTGTGTGCTGTTTTTTAAGTATCTAAAACAATGTCAACTACATTAGTTTAATGACTTGGGTGAGGTGACAAAAGTTACACTGGGCTATGAATAAACATAAATAACGGGTTAATCTGTTCTTCATATGTCCTTATAAAAGAGCCAAGTCCCGAAAGTGTCTTTAATCTAAAATTGTCACTACCCTATCCTGTAGCAGGTAAGTATTTTATCAAAACTTGAATTGGGCTCTCTTTCCATGCCTTGCAATCTCCCAGGAGTACACTAAGCATCACTGGAAGAAAAATTAACTCTTTCAAGCACTGAAGCATTAATTTTCAATGGTATCCTTATGAACCATCAAAGAAAAAAGAAAGTGTCAAAACCAATCATATGTAGGTTCCTCACAATGCCTTATTGATTTTTATACTCGGACCTGGTAAAATAGAAAGTTTAATCCTCCTGAAAAAAAAAATCTCAGGAGAACAATAATAGCTTACTGTTGCTGTTTCTGTTATGGTTTTGTTTTTTCCTTCACTGTGCCACTATTTACACCTACAGAATGCATGGAATCAGTCCAAAGGGAAACGGAAAGCAATTCATGAATATTGTTGTTTATTAGTATTCTAAAAGGGAAATGTGATATTAACTTGTAGATGTAAAATTATGAAGAAGACTAAAGGCTAGTTTTAATTGAGATAGAAAAGGATAAGAAATTGGATTAAATAATTATAACAAAAACAATTATAAATTTCCTTGGATAGAATTGAAAAGATATTAGAATTTAATCTAAATAAGAAGGTGATCCTTTGGAGATGTGAATGAAATAATTAGCAGGAATACTTTAATAGAAGTTCTCAACTATATTGAAAATAGAGTATGGGAAAGCAAGATTAATTATAGATACTGTTGAGATAATTATGATGAAAGATAATTTGAATGGGACAACATCAAAAATAGAGTGGTCAGAAATGTTGGTCACAAAACTCTAGGTCTGGTATCAAGCACAAATTAGAATCATAAAATGTGTATAAATTTGTATTAACCCTAGTCTTTACAATCACCATAGTATAAAATGTGATATTACCCGCAAATAATCTTTGAAGAACTTTCAACATATTTTTAGAGATGTCCCATCCTCTGTGATTTTGAGAGAAATCATAATGTTTTAAATTAATTAGTTAATGAACTTCTGATTATTTTGACTGTTCAGGGAGGACTACACTAAACTCTATGAATAGTTAAGTAAAACTGCTTAGGAAACTCAGGTCTTCAACTAAAATGGCAAGGTTAGATGATAGGAAATCTAGTCTATCTATTAATGATCTTATATCCTATATGAAACATTAAATTTCAAGTAATTTCCCTGGGGATTATTATAGTTTTGTTTATATAAGTGACTGTCACATTCTCAACTAATTTTTCAGCTATACCGTAGGATAAGATGGATTTTGTAATGATTCCTTCATGCATGGATTAATCACTAAGCACAAGTGATAAATTGAATATTCGTGGATGAATGAAAAGGACAGCTCTATGGTTATCATTTTTATGCTTCTCTAGTTCTTCCATATATATGATCTAATAAACCTAATTTATGAGTCATATTTCTGTCTTTCTTGGCTGTAATACACATGGTTCCTGGGGCTATTAAACTTGTTCTGCATTTCTACTATCCTTCTGCTAAGGAATATTCAGTGAAAATTGCTTTCAACCTGAGTGACTTGTATTATTTGGGATTTGTACAATTGGTATATGAAAATTTACCTTCTATAAGGCATTTGCATACAATAAATTTCTTATACAAATGCACAAGATCCTTGATAATTCTATTCCAAAGAAATAAGAAAACCCAATGTTATTATAACAATAATTATCTTGTGGGTAGAGCAATGACTGTCATTGGGATAGATAAATAGAAATAGATATTCAAGTACACCCACTATAAGTAGGCAGACATTGTGTTTGTGATGATAATGTGCACACACAAAATTTCATGACCATAAAACTCTCAGCACAAGGAAGAAGTTTTAAAGGTGTTCTTTAACAGAACAATAATAGACACTAAACTGGCAATATATAACTTCCTAGCAGATATTGGGTAAATATTAAATAAAGTTCCATTTCCAAAAGGGAAAGACTAAATGGGTATGAAACACATGATTAATTGCAGACATGTGAGTCTTTCCCTTTGGAATAAGCATTTTCTTCTCTGTGTCTGTTTTCTTTTAAAAGATGAGTTCTTCCAAACATTAACCAGAGGTCAGTACTGCTTCCATGCTTTCATAAAACATAGAGGAGAAAGCCAAGCCGGGCTGTGATGGAACACTCCTTTAATCCTAGGACTCAAGGGGCAAAGACAGGTGGATCTCCGTGAGTTCAAGGCCAGCCTGGTCTACAGAGCAACCAGGATAGTCTTCCAAGCTACAAATAAGCCCTGTCTCAAAAAAAAATTGTTGGAGGAGAAACTGAATAACAATAGAAGCAAGAATAAATTGTTTTTCTTCTCCCATGTAATATTTGACATAAAGAACATAGGACTTAGAAACACATTCTTAGAGTAGTTTATTAACAAAAATTGAAAATCTGCTTTTTGACAAATTCACAAAGGTGTCAACCCATCATGTTTTATTTTGAGATTTCCCTTATGAATGTTACTTAGACGATGGGGGTAATGAATCACTCATTGCTCTCACTTTGTACTTATTCCACTTAAAATGTATGTTTTCAATGACATGAAACCTCTCCAATAGGCCCCAATTCTGGAAAAACATGACACCTTCACTTGTTTAGCCTCACAGGTTTTTCAATATTTCACAGGTCCTTTTTATAGCAATATCGGATTACTGTGTGTTGTTTTGAGTGGTGTGTATGTGTATGTGGGTAATCTATAGAGCAACAATCAGCATGTTGTTTTCCTGTAAATTTCCAGACATTAAATAATTTATGTTTATTGAAGTATATGGTTTCTATTTAAACCACTCAACTCTGACACTAAATAGGTGATTGACAATTCAAAATACAGTGATTATGTCTTTATTCAAATAAATATGAATGATCACTCAATTTTACATTTAATATGTTTTCCTATAACACCAATAATTTAAAAATCTTTAGATTTTTCAAAATCAAATAACTCATACATCACACATATACACACAGATATACAGACACACACATACACACCACTCAAAACAACACACAGTAATCCGATATTGCTATAAAAAGGACCTGTGAAATATTGAAAAACCTGTGAGGCTAAACAAGTGAAGGTGTCATGTTTTTCCAGAATTGGGGCCTATTGGAGAGGTTTCATGTCATTGAAAACATACATTTTAAGTGGAATAAGTACAAAGTCCTGTCTTGTTTATAACAATTTCACATTCTCACCACAAAGTGGGCAGAGTTTTTTTTTTTTACTTTACATTCAGGCCAAAATACACTGCCTTGCTATGTGATTAAAAACAATCATGAGCCAACCTAAACATGTCCAGTTTATAAACTCATTTGCTGAGGTATTTCTTAAAAAAATAGAAAGTAGATGAGCACAGGTACTACCAAATGAAATTTGTAAAAAAAAAAATCTCACAAATTTCTGAAGACAGTAATATTGGAACAAACACTTTTCAATTATAGGTTGCTATGCAATTTAGTAACTCAAAGTCTCACACCATTTTTTGAGTATTTGATATGAAATGGGTCTTTAATAATCACTGTGAAGCTACAGTATTTTGCTCTGTATGTCATGCTAAATTTACCTTAAAATATTAAAATTAGCAGGGCGGTGGTGGTGCATGCCTTTAATCCCAGCACTTGGGAGGCAGAGGTGGGTAGATCTCTGTGAGTTTGAGGCCAGCCTGGTCTACAAGAGCTAGTTTCAGGACAGGTTCCAAAGCTACAGAGAAACCCTTTCTCAAAAAAACAAAGAAAAAAATTAAAATTTTTTTTGTGCTTATTCACACCAGTTAATATCAATTATAATTTGAGTTTTTTCCAGTTACTAAAATTTATTTATTTGTTTTTATAACTATCTTCTAAAATGTTTATAATTAAAAAAACATAGGTCTAGGTATTTTAATGGCAGATGTTTACCTAAACATTATTTGAAAACCTATATTTGGTGTCACTTGTGGCTGAAAACCAACCAAAACATAATGGCTCAAGGATTTGTTTTCTAATCATTTCTGTAAGAAACTATTCACTTCCCCCAGCTTTGACAATTGACAATAAGAATGAGCCAAAGTAGATAGAAATAATAAAAAAGTCTAGGTGTTTCAGTATAAAAATTTTTTTATGTTTTTTGTTTGTTTTTGGTTGTCAGTACCCATACATTTCACAAGCTAACAAGAAGTAAATATCTATTTTGCAACTGTCATCATTGAAGAGCAGCAATATAATATTTTACTGACTCCAAAAGATTTTCTTCAGTGATATTATGGAGGTCTACCAGTTCTAACTTTGTAAACTCATGAATGATTTTACAAGTAAAAGCATGTGTTAATTTAAGAATTCATAAGTAATTTATACTTATCTCTGTGCAACTATTAGTTAAAATAATTATGCTTTAGAAAATGAATTACTTGGGGGGGAAGAAAATGAATTACTTAAAATGACTTTTGCCTCTTTACTCAGTGATTGAAAAATATATTCTACATTTTCTAGGGAAAACTTTCTTATAGAAGCCAATTACAAAGAGAATATGCTTCCTAAAGCAGCAAAAGCATGGAGAACACTTTTACATGTGAGATAACCTCTCTTTGCCAATTCACGGAAGTATCATATATTCACAGCTGGAAATTCCCTAGTAAGTCATTTTCTACATTAGAACCGGATGCCATTTTACAATCTCCTAAAGACAAATCATTCGGCTGCACATCAAAATATTTCTACATTGAACAAAAATAACACATAGTCTTTATGAACACACAGCTGTTCTATATATTCACTAACACTTAACTATTTTTATATAACACAAAGCAGCAGGTTGTTTCAGAAGATTATGAGGAAGCAAAGACATGTGCTTGGTTTCCCTACTAGGTTATTGCAATGAACACATATGTCACCATAATTTTAAGATATTAGATATTTCACTAAGGAGACTTTAACATGTAGTACAATTATGGTGCAGGGAATATTAGTCTGAGATATCTGGTTCTACCAATGACAAGAGTTAAAGTTACCATTTACATACATGCTAATGTTTAAATTGCATTCCAATAAATGAATTTTAGAGTCCCTTCTAATGTTGGTTATAAAGTTAAGTAGCATTTCCCTTGTATTTTTATCAATGAATCCTTATATATATTTTTTAACACTCTACCTATTATTTTATCTGTTCATCTATCTGTCTATTAAGTCTTTGTTTCTTTTGGTGTTGTTGTAATAACTTACCATGATAAAAGCAGCAACTGAAGGGCAGTGGGGTTTATTGTTTCCAAAATTTCCAGAGTAATAGAGACCATTATGATGGAGAAGGCATAGATTTATATAGGGAAGGCATGGCAGCAGGAAACGAAGATAGATAGGTCATAATGGATTCATATTCATGAAGAACAGAGTAAACAAAGGAGCTGGGTCAATAACTCACTTCTTCCAGTAAATCACCAATTCTTAAAAGTTTCATCACCTTCACAAAAATCACCCTTATATAGGGACCAAACATTCAAACCCATGTGGCTATTAAGAATGTTTCACATCAAAATTACAATATACTACTTCCTAATTTATTACTCCCTCACATACTTAAATAAAGAACCCAAAAGTGAACAAGGATAATCAAAACCACAAAAAGTATCTGGTTTTCTTCTAATAAGCTATATAGTTCCTAATATTTATCTTAAAAACAAGAAAAATCTGCATGTACACAATTATGCAATCAAATATTTTGTATGAAAACAATAGGAAACCCTCCAGTGTGTATGGGAAAAATATGTCGATCATGCATTAACATGGTAATAAAAAACTGATAGTCTGAAATAATACCTACATAATCATTGTTTTGATGAATTTATAATAATTCTAGGATCACAAACCATTAAATGACTATATGTATAGGCACAGAATAAGTAAGAAGAAATGATTTAACAAACAATTGATATACCTAATTTTCTTTCAAGATTCAAGATTTGATTGCCCATTTATATTTATTGCAAATTATAAAGATAATTTACATAATTATTTCTCTTATACTTAATTTCATGTTTATTATATTAAAAGTCAACATTTTCACCACCGATTATTTTATATAAAATTTAAAAGGTGTTGAAATATTTAAAATACTTACCTACTTGTGGATTTATATTAATTGTGGGATTTTCCTTGCAACTTTCCTTCAGTATAATAAAGGATGGCAACAGATTCTGACTTTTAAAGTATTCTCAATATTTTGCAGGAAAATGGCTGAGCCACTAATGATTAAGGCTAACAAAAATAAAAAAATCTCATTTAAAATAAAAATTGTTTAACTTTAAGTATACAACAAAGAAAACAATAGCATGGACTCCATAATTTTTAAATTAGTTTCATATACAGCTTTCCAAATACTTAAATAAGAATAATATAAAGCATATAATGACTTTTGTGCAAGATATATTCATCTACATTTTATAAGAATGTATATTTAGTTAATGTATAAAAATCAGAACTTTTAATGTCAGTATTCAAACAAAAATGGGAATTATTATGCCAAGAACATAATTACAAACAAAACAATATTCATGTTGTTCTTATGATAGTGTTAATTTCTACTGTGCTATATGGAAGAAAACACACCTTTTTAAATTATTTCTCAGGTTTCATTAACCCCTGTCTTACACAATAACATTTTCTTCCATTTTAGTATATCTGAAATTTAGAATACAATACATTTATTACTTTATTTCAAAGAAAAAGATATGTCCTTAATAATTTTGCAGCTGTACTGGAAATACTGTATACAATTATACCAAACAGTAATGATGTTTTAGTAATTTCATTAGTCTAACCTGGAATCCAGCCAGAAGGAGGGCTTGGCTGTCTCTCATTGGCTGGAGGTACCCCTGCATCACATCTGCTTGTATGATGTTGTGATCTGATGCTCACAGTAATAAACTGAGTTCCTGCTTTGACTTGACTCCCTATCGCATCTGATTGTCCTGCATAGTGGGGCTGCAGAATAGGCAGATAGCACATTCACCTTTCCTTGGGGAATAAGGCTAAGGAGGCCTGGCAGAACAATAGTTATTTTGAAAAGAATTAAAATCACAACCCTTTCTAATTGTACTAATTGGAATGAAATTACATTTTCTAACATAGAGTTCATTGAAATTTGTCAGTTATACAAAAACAAACTTATCTATTGAACTTTCACACGGTTAATCTTATTATTTGTATGAGGTTAATGTTATTGTTGTGGAGGAGTGGTTCAAAGTAGCTATTTTTCTTAATGCCAAACCACCAGAAGTAGCTCATGGGCTACACAATTTTTTCAAATACAGTTATATAAAGATGGCATGTTAATGTCTCTTCATGGCCAAATACATGTTAATTTTATTGCTGTAAAAATCAAAGTCACTCATAGGCAATAAAATATAGTAAATATATGACGGAATGGATATAAATTTTAAAAAACTAGAAAATAAAATTATATTTAAGTGTATTAAGTATAATAAAATGTAACATGTAATATGTTAAATAATGTTTCCTTTCATTTTATAATGTAATATCTCAGTTGATGACAATCCATTCTGTGGAAATCTTAGGAAATCTATATTATAAAAAGAAACAAAGGAATTAGAAAAATACAGCTTTGTAGTTGAATTGATACAATCTGAAATTATCATATAAGATATCCAAATGAATACCAACTTGCCAAGCACAGTAAGTTGAAATATATGAGTTACATGTGGAATGATGTCATATAAGTTTGTGGAAAAGTATTTTGTTAGAAACTTTTAATCTAAAAACTGACAGCCTACAAAATATTCAGTATATATATATAATTTGCTTGACAAAAACATACTGTTCAGTGACAATTCTAAAGTTTATATCCTGAGTACTTAATATATTCACAATACTTTTATATAATCAGCACAACTATCTAGTTTCTATCCTTAAATAAAAAAGCTCAAAGCTATTTGATTGTCAATTCCTATTCACACCCTCAAGCTAATTAAAACTACTAATATTTCTATGCTCCACATTTCCTCCCTTTTTTAAACTTGTTTCGCTAACTTTTTATTACATTTAAAAAATTGTCTAAGAAAGGTGTATGCCACAGGAATGTGTGTCAGTGAGAGGACATGTTAAAGAATCTTGAATATTGTAACAGTATAAATAATCAAGTCAGATAATGTCTTAAGTGAAATTATTTACATACATAAGAAATAAATATTACATGGTATGTTTAAATATGCACTTTAACTCAGAAATAATGTGCAGAATAGTGGTAAACAGGAGTTGGATTGTTAGATGGAAGGCAGTTATATTGGTCAAATTACATAAATTTTTTTGCATACAGAATAAATATTCTTACTCTAATATGTATCATTATGATTATAGCTTATTTATGCTATGCCTGGATTTTGCTTAGACTATATGTTCATGACACACAGAAATAAAAAGATAACTATAGAAGGTAACTGCTATACCAATTAGCATAATGATCCAAGCATATTACAATGTACATATATAAAAAAATATAGATTTGGATTACTGAAATATATGTATTTTTCCAGCCATAACCTAGTGAAGAAGAAATAAATAAGGAAGGAAAGAAAGGGTATCATGACTATAATATTCTTCTGGCAGCTTTATAAAGAAAATATATTTTAATTGATACCCTGTGAAATAATTTACATGAGGCTGTAGACAATCAATTTATACTGAACAAGCAGAGCAGGCAAAATTTTTGTACATGACATTAACAATGAATTTAATTATAAATTATTCCAGACCAATTAGCTGATAAAAACATTGCTTCTTCAGCCAAGGAAATCCTAACAGGTCTATTTCTGTATGTTTCCTTGGAAGCATCCTGGCTAAGCAGGTTTGTCAATGTTACAGCATATTTTTCAAATCCTGATAAAATTAGGTTTCCATAGTCAATTCTCCCTTTACTGTTTCACACAAACTTGGTTTCAGTATAGTGGTGTCCTCCTTCTCCTACATCCCTCAACTCCTCTTTCTTAAAAAGTCAGGAAGATACTAAACACCAAGGTAGTAATCTGTGGTTTAGTGGAGTTCTTAAATTAAAAGAAGAAAAAAAAATGTTCATTTTCCACTTAACTTGCAGCTGCCCATCTGTAAAATGATATTTTTCTTTAATCTTTGAAATAAATCAGAACATGTATCAAGGAAAAACCTGAGAGATGATGCCCTGTTCTGATTTCAGACTGAACATTAAAAGCAGGAACTAATATATGCTCAAAATTACATTACAGAAATTACATCTGCTCTACACTAAACACATCACACCATGAAATGAATTAATAAGAACACAGACTTGGCAAACTTTTTAATCTGAAAAAAAAATTAAACTTCAACAAATTTCACCTTCCTTTGTTGAACATGCTCATCTTTGCAAACAAATTGAGGCTGATTTACAAAATGGTTGGTAAGGTCTGCAAATGAACAGTGCTACAGCACACTTTATGCACTCTTGAGTTTTCTTTGCTGTGTTTAATATCTAGCATATTTTAGGACTTCATTAAATGTTTAGTACTAGGAAAAGTTGATAAAAAACTTAGTTCACTGTTGTCAGGGTGTACTCCAAATTAGATGCCATTTTCCCCAGTAGTGAAGAGGAATCTATAACAGTCAAAAGCATTGTTTCCAATGTTACTAGAAAGGAGATGAATCTTTGCTCCATCTGTATTAGCTGTGGTATTTAAACCTAACTTTGGTTATCCCAAAGAGAGCCTAAATAATAATGAATATGGGAAGGCAATGTTGGTACCAGGTTTTTAACCTAATAAAATCCACTTAAAACACACCTAGAGCAACTAATTAGCAAAATCAAAACCCAGAAACATTATTTGCAACAACACTCACTAGTTGACAAGGAATTCCATTGAAATCACCAAGAGTCTAGATGCCATATATTATCATGGTATATTTGGGGACAAATATAGAATCTCTCATGAGAATGTCAAAATAAGAAACACAATCCATCAAGCCCTTCAAGCGGAGAACTCTCTACTTTACCCTAGGATTCAGTTTGGCTTAGTCACAGTTGTTGATTCAGGGTAAAGAGCTGCCATCTGTTCATACACTTATTGCCTCTCTGTACCTATGGTCCTCCCATTTCCTGGCTTATTCTGGCTGTGATCGGGCTCTCTCAATGTACAGATGGACTCATCTCTTAATCTTTACTCTCTACCCTGGCCTCACAGAAGTTTATCCCTAGAAAGGCAGTTTTTCTTTCCATGGTTTTCAGACCATTGACTACAGTGATGAATCAGCAAAAATGAAGCCAGCAGCACAGGAGCAGCGGTAGGAGCCAGGTGTGTTCTCACAACTGCACATCTGGCCATTTTTCTGTCATAGTAAACTGTCAGACTGACCATGTGCTGAGGGAAATGGGAGTGTTCTTGCATCCTGTTCCCGGGACATTAAATTATGTTGACTTAGGAGTTTTAGTTCCAGACAGGGAAGCACTCCTGCCGGGAGACACAATAAATATTTCATTAGAGTAGAAGCTCAGACTTCTCTGTCACATTGGGCTTTTGGTGCTCTTGAGCCAACAGAGTAAGAAACGAATAGCAGTGTTAGAAGTGGTGATTGATCCAGATTACTTGGGATTGTTTCTCCACAATGGAGGTATGGAAGGTTATGTCTGAAGTACCGGAAATCCTTTAGGGCTTCTCTTCTCCTCTACCATGTCCTGTGATTGCTGCCAATAAAAAAACTACAGGAGACCCCAACTCTACAAGAGAATTACAGGCAACTAAGGAAAGCTGAAAGCAGAAGAAATACTCTTCCCGAGGGAAGAGTAGAATAATTAGTTATCCTATACCAAATGGCCCTGA
>PVIU01030456.1:0-16109 GCA_004026605.1 Ondatra zibethicus | reverse complement strand
AGTAGTCTGTGTTTGTATCTGTGGTCTCTAGTGTCTGCAGCACATCTTCCCATGACTTTCGGATTTCCATTGAGAAGTTGGTGTAATTCTGATAGTTGCCTTTATATGTTACTTGTCCTTTCTTTGCAGCTCTTAATATTCTTTCTTTATTCTGTATATTTTGAGCTTTCATTATTATATAGCAAGGGGACTTTTTTTTGATCCATTTATTTGGTGTTCTGTAAGCTTCTTGTACCTTCATAGAGATATCCTTCTTCAGATTGGAAAAGTTTTCTTCTATGATTCTGGTGAATTTTGTGCCTTTGAGCTGGAGTTCTTCTCCTTCTTCTGTTCATATTATTCTTAGGTTTGGTCTTTTCATGGTGTCCCAAATTTCTTGGATGTTTTGTGTTAAGAATTTGTTGGATTTAATGTTTTATTTGACTAACAAATCTATTTCCTCTATAATATCTTCAGTCCCTGAGATTCTTTCTTCCATCTCTTGTATTCTGTTGGTTATGCTTGCCCCTTTGTAGTTCCTGTTCATTTACCCAGATTTTCCATATCCAGAATTCCCTCAGTTTATGTTTTCTTTATTACCTCTATTTCAGACTTCAAGTCTTGAACTGTTTGCTTCGCATTTTTGATTATTTTTTCTTGGGTTTCTTTGAGAGATTTATTAATCTCTTCCAATTTTTTTGCTTGTCTTTTCCTTCATTTCTTTAAGGGAGTTTTTCATTTCCTATTTAAAGGTGTCTATCATCTTCAGAAAGTTACATTTAAAATTGTTTTCTTCTGTTTCTTCTGGGTTTGGATAATTAAGTCTTACCTGCTGGCTGACTAGAGAAGCCCAGGCAGGTGAGAGAGGGACTGGGATTTTGCCCCAATATGGAGGGCCTAGAGAATGGGGTGTCCTGTCGGGTTGCTAGTCACCCACCTCTTAGTCCTCTCTGTATAGTAGCAGGCTGTGTTTCAGAGTTCCACTGAGGTTGCAGGGTTTGGAGAAAAATGAGTCAGGGGCAGAAGGTTTCCAATAGAGAACAGAGAAACAGGAGATAGAAAACCTATGCTTGAAGCATATATGTTTCAGTTAAAGCTTTATGAGAAATGCCACATTAGATAGACTGGAAACCATGTTAGCAGATGAGACAATAGAAAGTGAAAGAGGACAGTGCTTAGATATAAGTACAACATGACATAATCCAAAAAAAACCTATAAAACTTTACTTAACCAAAACTTTAAAATCTACTCTCTACTCTTGAAAGACACTGTAAATAGATCAAACAAGCATGGGAAGAAAATATTTGTAAAAGATGTGACTAAATAAAGTGTTTAAAAATGAACAAAATAAATAAGCTTATAATAGGGTCAATGACCACAATAGATGCCTCACCAAAAAATACACAAATGATGAAAAAAACCTATAAACAGAACTATAAACCATATAAGTCAAAACAATATAAACAGAAAGGAAATGCAAAATCATGCACACTGGAACAAGAAGGGAAGGTGCTACATACATCTCCCTGTGGGTGAAAGCCAGTACGCTGAAAACAGAACCTTCAGGAGAGCTCTAAAGGAAACAGTTTTGTTCCTGCTATGGAAATTCACACATGATACAAACCTTTGAAAGACAGTAAGCCAGTTTATTACAAAACTACATGCTTTCTTCCCACAGAGTCTAGTATGCTGTACCATGTCTTCATATGCATATTTAATTTCCTTGCTAAGTTTCAGAGGCCTTCCTGTTTTGCCAGATGCATATTTCATTTTTTCATGTATTCAAGATATAATATAATCACTCTTCTTGGTTTCTTTTTTACCCTCTTTATTCCCAGTGCCCACTAATCTGTATTACCTTCAAAATCTTTTGCATGTTTTCTGCATCTCTAGTTATTATTGTAACAGAAATGGAACATTTATTGTTACAACATGTTGATAATAAGGGGCTGTCCTGATACTTGGGGAGAATATTTCTTTATTGAAAATATAATTTTGCAGAGCTGCATGAATTCTATTTCAAATGATGGAAGGACAAACGTTTAGAGATTTTTTTTGCTATCTAGGCTATCATATGAATCTCTTGATCCATGATATCTTTAGATTTTGCCTTCAATAGGATCCTACTGGTAATGTAGTTGTAGCAATTTATTTTATCCTTAGGTTTATCATATATTGGCAAGAATCACACATGTATGTTGAATTAGACTTAACGGTAGGTAAATTATAGGTAAGCTCATGACATAACACTTTACACATAATTTAAAATTAAAATGTGATTTTAAAAGAAAGTAAAGTTAAATGGGATTATATAGGGCACCCAAATACTAATGCAAAAAGTCTGTAAAGTCATCTATATTAAGCAATACTAGTGGTCAGTGAAATGGCTCAGCAGATAGGAATGTTTGCTACTATGTCCGAAGACCCGAGTTTAATCCCTGGGAACTAAAAAGCCATGAGAATAGAGAGGGCAAAAAGGTGAATAATAATAAAATATTAATATGTCACATTGAAAGCCACTATGTTTAATTAATACAAGACAATAAAAGAAAAACTTTAATATTATTGAAATTTTCAATGGAAGAAAAAAATTAAAAGACACATAAAGTACAAAATCCATTTTTCCAAATGAATTCTTTATTGATGTTCATCTTCTTACAATGTGGAGTACTGTGACATTAATTAATTTGGAGAGCTGCTATCTTTTAACATAGTTTTAATATAAGGTGATAATTCTAAATATGCTGATTGGGAGATTCATTTACCTACATATTGGTGATAATTTTGTCAGACACATTATTTCTCTTAGAAAGACTTTTAAATGATGTTGCATGAATCCATTTAAGGAAGACAAAGTTTTTCTTTTCTTTATTTTCTCTGTATTAGAGACAGTGTTTTAGCCTTATTATTAATTTCTAGCTGACAATCTCTTTCAATAAAATCTAGAGGACAGAAAGGTACACACAGACACACATGCACAACTACACACACACACACACACTTTATCCAATTATCTGTAGTCCTCTAAAACCTAGTATTAATATGAACACTGAACAAGTTCTAGCAAATGTTTCATCTACTTTACTTCTCACATTTTATTTTATTCCACTAGACAAATATGCTTATTAAGTAAATGGCATGTAAGATTGTTGTCTGAAGTGTGAACAGATAACACATTGGTTAATAACCTGGAAAAGCAATGTTTGAAATGATTACACTAACAAACTTGTTTGAGTACAACCCCTGTGACTCCCAGAAAAAAACTTCTGAGCTAATTTGTACTAGTCAATGTAACCAGGAAAACAGTTTACTTTCTCAATTTGCTATTTATTGCTGTCTAAAACACCCACAACCAAAGCAGTTCGGGTAGGAAAGAGGTATTTCATCTGATAGGATACAGTTGTCCACAGAAGAAAGACAACACAGGAATTTAAGACAGGAGCCTGAAGCAAAAAAGAAATTGGACCTCCAAGGTTTACTATAATATAACAGGAAAGTCATGACATTAAATTTTGCAAAACTGTGCACATCCTTTGGAAAAATAAAATAATCATAAAAATGTTTAAAGTACCACAAAATATTTTAAGTAGATCAGCATAAAAATCAAGCATCTGCTCCTCTTTTAGAATGTTTGTTTTGTGGTTGTAGTGTGCTTCCTTCGTTCTATGTTTACTTTAGGACAAAAACATGCAGACCTCAGTATTCATAAAAGTTTAGAATTTAATAAGATTTTTATGAGGTTATCCTTCCTGTACATATCCACTTGATATATTTTCCCAGGCTTCATAAAAATCATAAATTATCTTCTTTTCGTTGTTTTGGCATTTCTTCTGTTAAACCGTTCCTTTTTCTTATGAATTATTCAGAATGTTATTATGTATGCATACAAATGTATATCTGTATAAGCATATGCACATATCAATGTTAGAAGGCAACACTAGCACCTACAGAATTTACATTGAGTTGAAGTATATAGATAAATCTTTCTGTTCTTGCTTAATCTTTCACATATTCCCATTGCCTTTTTGTAAAAAGTCAATGACTGTACTTAGAGTCTGATATATTCATTAGTATCTTCATGAAGGATACAGAAGAATGTGCAAAAACATCATATATGTATAACGCTTTTTTAAATGACATAGGAGAAGTTTTCCAAATATAATCAAAGAAATTAGTACACACACATCTTTCATGGGTCATTAGTAAGACTCACTCTCTTTCAAGCATACATAGTTAAACACTACAATGCTCTCTGAATCTCTAGTGAATAATGTTTAAAGTATTACATTTGCAAAAATTAAAATCCACTGCAGGGTAAAGAGAAAACATTGATTTTAACGCAAATATAAACTTCTTGTTCCCTTATTTTGCTTCTTATATACTCAGTACTTGCTATCACAGATCAACTTCTATCAGTAAAATCTCAGATTATGAAATGTGTTTTAATTTCCAAGTAGTTGACCATCCAGTCAAGCACTGAATAATGAGCATGAGGCAGTGAAAATTCACACATGTAGTCATTTCTACTTCCAAACAAAATTCATGATCAGGTGTGTTGCCCAAGTCTTTGACCTGTGAAGATTTCCCTTCAATGGTGTCTGAGAATGGACTTGTAATGCTGCAGCTGTCTACTTCTAGAAGGGGCCTGAATAATGTGCAGAACCATCAGCAAACATCAGGGTTTTTTTTTTTCTTCATCTGTCCACTAATCAGAGGCCTTGAGGATATACCTGCTTGGTTTTGGGCAGAAGGCATTGCAGCATGAATAGAAAATGTAGGGATTTGGGAAACTTCTTAATGTAACTTGCTTGTGCTTCCAGAGCCCACATGGTCTGTATCATGTATTAAATACCAGTTCCAGTTGATGATGGGTTGCTGCTGTACCTGCCATGGACCACTAAGAGAGATAAGGGGAGATATATTGTAGGAAAGGCCACTCCTCCTTCTCTCAAGTCCTTAATTCTGGCAGCAGTGTCTGCAATTACACCAGCACCAGGGATGTGAGCTTGCCTGTGATTCACTATTTCCCTGGGCAGTGGCAAATACAATGGTTGCCAATTGTCCCTTCCAAACATAATAACCCTCACTCTACAGGTCAGGTTAACAATGTGGGAATTCTGCCAACTTCTAATTATACTTATCCCAGTTATATACTCTAGAACAGGGGGAAAAGCTAATAAATGAATTCAGACACACTGGACCTACTGTGAGTTCAGACTTCATCCAAAACTCCATTAATCTTAACCCTGACCTCCACAAGCCTTTACTTGAACTGCAGAGTCATAAAGTTTCTTGGAGTCTCTCACAATCTGTCAATTTTGAGCCAGTATCTAACAGACCCCAGAAAGTCTGATGCTTTCCTTTCCTCCAATGTCCAGGTACCCTTGTCAATGGCCTGACATCTCTCTGAGGAAAGACTAGAGAAAGGACAACAGTAAAATCAGGTATTCTATCAAATCTTTTCAAGGAGACTGTTTCCAGGGGTTTTAGATTTGCAAAATGACTCAAGTCTGGAAATTTTTTCACAAGACAAGATTCTCTATGCCATGATCCAGTGAAGCCTTTCATTCATTTGATAATAGTTCCATAGTTTATACAGATTGAACAAAAATATAGTGGGCTGCTCATCTACTTCATGCCTGGAAGCACCATGATGATTAGCCAGTACCTAAGCTCCATTCAATTCATAAAAATCACTTTGCCTGTGCTGAGCAGTATGAGTCAGGCCATTATGGGCATTTTTTATGCAGGCCATTATAACTATGTTTACCTTGCCTTTGGTGATTCTGTGCTACTTCAAATTTAACCCCATTGTGTTTAATTCATTCAACTAAAACAAGTCTCCTTATTAAAACCGAATCTAATTCTGTGACTTAATTTTGTATCCAGCTACTTCACTAAAAGTGTTTATCCACTGCAGTAGTTTCTCAGTAAAAAAATTTCATGTGACTTATGTGTATTATCATACCATCTATAAAAAAAGATACTTTAACTTTTTTTTCCAATTTATGCCCCACTGATCCCATTCAGTTTTATTACCTAAGACTTCAAGTACTATATTGAATATGTACAGACAGCGTGAACAACCTTGACAAGTTCCTGATTTTAGTGGAATTATTTTGAGTTTATGTTAGCTATTGATTTGCTGTAAGTCACTTTTATTGAGAAGTATGTTCCTTGCATCTCTAATCTCTCCTGGACTTTGATCACAAGAGGGTGTTGGATTTTCTCAAAGGCTTTTGTTGCATCTAATGAGATAATTATTTTTTAAGTATTTTTTTATGATGGATACATTTATCTGTTCATATAGTTCAAACTATTCTGGAACCTCTAAAATGAAGCCTTCTTGATTGTCTTAGGAGATATTTTTGGTGTGTTGTTGGATTTAGTTTGAAACTAAATTTAGGTATTTTTACATCTATATTTGTAGGTAAATTGGTCTGTGATCTTTCTTTGTTGGGTAATTATGTGGTTAGGGTATGAGGTAATTGTGTCCTGGTAAAATGAATTGGACAATACCGCTTCTGTTTCTATTTTGTGTGAAAATTCAAGGAGTACCTGCATTAAGTCTTTGAAAATTTGTAAGAATTATGCACTAAAACCATCTAACCCTGGGCTTTTTTGATTGAGATGGTTTGAATGTCTCCCTCTATTTTATTAGGAACTATAGTCCTCTTTAAATTGTTTGTCTGATATTCATTTAACTTTAGTAAATGATACCTATTGACAAAATTACCCATGTAATTTAGATTTTCCAGCTTGGTGGAGTGTAGGTTTTTAAAGCATGTCCATGTGATTCTCTGAATATCTTCAATGTCTTTCTTTATGTCCCCTTTACATTATTAATTTTGTTAGCTTGAATATTCTATTTCTCCCTTTTAGTTAATTTAGATAAGGGTTTGTCAATCATACTGCTTTTCTTCAAAGAACCAACTCTTTATTTCATTGATTCTTTGTAATTTGGGGGGCATTGTTTGTTTATTTCTATTTCATTGATTTCAGCTCCCAGTTGGTTTATTATTTCTTGTCATATGCTCTTTTTGGGTGTGATTTCTTTGTTGTTGTTGTAGAAAGCTTTCTGGTATGCTGTTAAGTAACTGGTATAAGATGTCTCCAATTTTTTAAAAAATGAGGCACTTAGTGCTATAGACTTCCATCTTTGAACCACCTTCATTGTGTCCTGTAAGTTTGGGCATGTTTTGTATTCATTTTCCTTCCATTCTAGAGAGTCTTTAACTCCTTCCAAAATTTCTGTTCTGACTATTTTATTTCATTCAGTTGAGATTTCTTCAGTTTCTATGAATTTGTAATTGTTCTGTTGTTTCTATTTTTGATATCCAACTTTAATCCAATATAGACAGATAGAATGCAAGGTATTACTTTAATTTTCTTTAATCTGTTGAGACTATTATTGTGTTAGGGTCTGTGGTCATTTTGGAGAAAGTTCAATGTTGGGTGAAATGTTCTACATATAACTTTAAATTCCATTTGCAAGAAATACAGAGACAACCGTCAGACATTACACAGACAATGAGTGACCTTGGAACACTCAGTCCTATATAAAATGTCTCCATTAAATCCCTCCCATCAGAACTCAGGTAACACAGCTGAAAAGAGGGGGTAGAAAGAGCATAAGGCTAAAGTGAAGGACACCAGAAAACATGATCCTATCAACATGAGCAAAGCTCATATAAACTCACAGCAACTGAAGCATCATGCACAGAACCTGCACAGGTCTTCACTAAGTCCTCTGTATTTTTATATGTGTATGTATATAGCTTACAGTTTAGTGTTTTGTTGAGTTTCCTGACTGGGTGAATTAGTGAGCATCCAATTCTTGTGTAGTTTCTTGGATTTGTTTTCTTCTGTGTGTTTGCCTTGTCTAACTCAAAGTGTTCATTTTTGTTTTATCCTATTGTATTTTATTTTGTTACATTTTAAATATATGAATGTATAAATTAATGAAGGAAAACCTAGTCCCTAAGTTAAAGGTTAACAACTGAACTGTCACTTATACCTGCTGGGAGAGGGAAAATCAATATCCTCCCATAGATTGTGACTCGGGTATATAAACCATTCCAGGACAGGGCATATTCATGAGTAGGTGATCAATGTACAATGGATCCCCAAATTTTTGTGTGTAATTTATTTGTTTACACATCAAGAACTTTTGGTTTTTTGTTTGTTTTGCCATAGGTGTGCTTTTATTTTGTTTTCTATGTTGTTGATTTTTTGAGAAAAAAATAAAGTTGGGTGGTTAGGAAGGGGAAGAGGATTTGGAAGGACTTGGGGCAGGGGAAAATACCATCAAAATGTATATTTAAAGTTTAAATGTTTTAAATAAAGACAAAACTAGAATCCTCTTTCAGTGTACCCACACCAATAAACTCAGCCTGATCTAGTTTTATATTCCTTTATCATTATCCCATACCCTTAAAATCCATTCCCAGACATATTTCCTATACTTCTGCTTTGATGAATTAGCAAACTCATTAAGCTCTTTTTTTAGTGCAATACACCACCTCATGGAATACATTTTCCATTTCCCATTAAGAGCTTGCTTGTCCTTACATTTGGGTATAAGTCTAGAGGCAAAAATATCCCTGAGGGACACCAGCATTATCTTTTTTGACATTTTTAAATAATGCTACTGGTGGTTTGGTAGACAAAGAAGGTTTAATTTTCCTTAGTCAGAGATAGAAAAGAAAATATTTTAAGGGTGGGAGTATGAGTACTTCTTCTGCTAATGGTGGAGAACACTTGGGTGAGAAAAACCCTTGAGAAAGTCTTCATCCTCGATGGGGTTCTCCCACACATGCCCACCCCAATTTACAGGATTCAGTTCTCTACCAACTAAGGCCCTTACTTTAATCAGCAATACCCTCCAAGTCTAGAACATTAATTTTCCTTGTAATCTACTGAGTCTCAGAATGAGAACTTCAGTTTGACTTTCGGCAGTCTGAGCTCTGTTGCTCATGGAGAGAAGATTCTTTCTAGGGCACACTGAGAACCTCTAGACTGTGTGCCTCTGAAACCAGTCAGTTTTATCACTGAGTTCACTGTTGCCCTTCAACCTACTCTGAGATGCTAGGAGTTGTTTAAATTTATCATGAAGGATGCTTTTTTTTTTCCTTTCTTAATTTAGCCAGTGATGCTAGAAGCAATAAGTCATCATCATTATTTCCCACGAATTGTCAAAAAAGATTATGTACAGGGTCACCAAATTCATTGCCTGTCACAAATGGTGAATTAAGGTTAACCAAAAGCATTCATCTCCATATGTTTGTAAAGTAGTTTACACCTTGGAATTTCGAAAATCTTATGCTTCTTAGAGAGGCTTCAGTAGCTGTAGGTTTTGGAAAGTTGGACAGTCTAATCAAGATGCCTTAAACATTCATCCGAATATGCCTGATGTTCTAGAATCACTTGTGGCAACAAAATCTGTATTAGTCAGTGTTCTCCAGAGGAAGAGAAGTAATAGAAGTAACTTATACATAGGTACAGAGTGGGGATTTTTTTTAGAGTAGCTTATATGCTGTTCTTCCAGCTAGTTCAACAGTGACTATCAATCAACAGACAGTCCAAGAATCTAGTATTGCTCAGTCCATGAGTTTGGATGTCTCAGCAAGTCTTTAATATAGGCCCAAATCCCAAAGAAGTATTTTCTGTTGTCAGTGAAGATATGGATTGCCAGTGAGAATGAGGACAAGGAGGAAAATAAAAGACAGCTTTATTCTTCTATGTCCTTTCTACACACCACTATCAGAGGTGTGACAGACATTAAAGGTGGATTTCCTCAACTCAAAAAGTCTGAATTAAAAGCTGATATTCTCACTTGAAAGAGTTTAATTAAGAGAAAAATATTTGTCACAGCTGTACCGTACCCAGTTGCTTGACTTTTAGTCAACTTCAGATGTAGTCCAGTTGAGAGTTAAAGATATCCATCTTACTTTATTCTGGGAATTCACACTTCCATAGTGATAATTTTTAATAGGAATAAGGAGTCATTTTGTGGGGCCCCTGATAAATATTTGGGGGTTTTCTCTGTGAAATGATTTTTTAACTTATATTTATTAAATTGTGGATTGAACTAAGTCTACTCAACCAAAACATTCCAGGACATTTTATTTATGAGGCAGAAAGACACAATTGTTTTTTTTAGATATAGCACAATCAAGGCTAAGCCAGGTTTTAAGAGTGTCTCACAGTAGCTTGAGAAAAAAAGTTTTTGATTTCCTACTAATTTATCAATTTATCTTAATATATTCTGTCTGATTTTAGATCAAATTATCTGAAATTAGATTTCACTAACAACTCTAATCTAATTTCATTATAAAAACATGAAAAAGTATATTTATTTCCCACTATTTCTATTCATGGTTATGCATGATTTCTTGTTTTTATAAAATGCTGTGGAGTTTACTGATTTCAGGCATCCACAGGTTCAAGAGATGATAGAAGTCATGATCATGGAGCCCTTGTCATTTAAAAATGAATTAGATTACTATATTGCTTTGAAGAAATTTTATGATAATTAATCAGCCATCAAAGTAAAATCAGACACAAAGAAACAAAATATTTGAAATCATGCTTAAGGTATGCAGAAAAAATTGTTAATGTATATTTGAACTGAAACTCAGAGTACTCAATTGCTTCCCTTTAACAGGGTGATTTAAGTTAGTTATTAAAACAATCATCTAGTATCAGGTTTTAATTTTGAGTAAAAATTGGAAATACAATCATATAATTGGTTTAAACATTTAGCATAATGCATTCTTAATAAAATACGTCATGTTTTGTCTTTACAAATATAAATGCTTAGGAGCCTATGGAAAATATAAACATAGCTTGGATGATTCAACACTACATATATCTAAGAAAAAATTGGGGGAGGATTTGTCATCATAAATGTCTGTATGGGCACAGACATATTTTATGTGTGTGTGTGTGTGTGTGTGTGTGTGTGTGTGTGTGTGTGACCCTTTCATGTCAGAAGAAAGTGTTTTGGCTGTGTCCTCTCAAAATCTTGTAACTTCAAAACTTTTGGCCCAACTTCTGCAATGGTTCCCGAGCATTTCAGAAAGAAGATGGTATAGCTGTACCATATGCTACAAATACTTATTCTTTACACTTTAGCAAAACTTGTTTCTACTTTTTGTTCATTGACTACAATGAACTGCATAAAATCTTTCCAGATGGATGTCAGGGCAGAAATAATCTATAGGTTTATAGAAATAGATTTATAAGACAGTTTAAGACTAAGTCCACTTTGAAAGATAATAGTCGTAGGTTCACTTGTGAGTGCCATGAGCTACCCAACCATTGGTTTTTGGCGGGATTTCCTATACTAGCCAAACATTTCCTTCTGATTAGTATGTCTTATAGCTTTTCATTACTGCCATAACATCATGGCACTATCATACACATGGAAACCATTTGATTACATTATATTCTCTAAACACTACTTTGAATATTGAAAACCAATTATGCATTAAATACATTGGTGCCATAAAATATTTGTTTTGAATTATATTGGTGTACTATGTTCATTATAATTTTTTCTGTATAATAAATTATAATAGTATTATATACACTTAGAATATTTGTACACAGAAGAAATTTTAAAAGTAAGTCAGTATTTATAGTTACTATCACTTACCAAATTTCTGGATATTTTCTTTAAAATTTGTCTGTGTTTCGAAGATAAAGTCTATTTATATAATCCAGGCTACTCTCACAATTATTGTTATTCTCCTGACTCAGTATCAGGAGTGCTGAGATTGTAGGTGAAGCAGCATATCTTTAAACCCTGTTTGTAAATTTTGTTTACACTAAAGTTTAATTTATATTACCATTAGACAATTATAATTAAAAATATCATGGTCTATGAATGTTATAATGTTACTTTCACCTGATCTCGTGGTTTGCTTTTCTCTATAGTCTTATGGAAGTTAGCATTACCCAGTTGCAGATCAGGAAAGTGATAAGTAAGTGGCCATCTTCAAACTGCATTGTGAGAACTGAGAATAGAAAGCATGTTTAAAGATTAATGATGTTTCTTTGAACTATGTAATCTCATACTTCATCATTATAACACAAAACATAGTTTCTCAGAATTTTATTTAATCAATCCATATTCAACTATTTTTAAGAGCTACAGAAACTGTGTTACTCTGAGAATGTGAAGATTAAATTGAAATGAAGAATTCAGAATACTGGAGATTCCAGAATCATAAAATATCATCATAAAAAATGCAACCATGGAGTGGAACTCTCTCAAGGAGGTGATTTTTGTATGCTTCAGGCAACAGAGCTTCAGCGTTAGTGTAATGAAAGTCCACTGAAGCCCAAATAATTCTAACAGGGTGCCTTGATGCCTGGCATGGGACTACAGGATTAAGTGTTTGCTCTGCTTGATTTTGGTCTTGTTTTGGTTCAATCATTCTTCTCTATCCACTTTTTCCTTTTTCTACGGAGATGCTTATTATGGGTCCATGTATATTGGAAGTTTGTAGCTGTATTTTTATTTATTAAAGTCCCACATTTAAGAAATTGAGATTGCCTCTAGTTTCAGAGGAGACGTGACTTGGACATTTGAACAGTTTTGGAACTGTTAAAATCTATCAGGACATTTGAAGCTGGACTAAATAAATTTTGCATTATGAGGTGATCATGGCCTTACAGGGTAAACAAATGTATGGTTATAAATTACAGTGATAAGCTTAATGTGGAGTTGGCATGTTATAGAACTGTAATAGTTAAATATGATTATCAGTTGAGTGAGACCTAGAATCATCATGGAAAGAAACCTCTAGACATGACTTTGAAGGCATTTTTCAATTTGGTTATCTGAGGTAAGTAGACCCACCATTAATGTGGGTGGCACCGTTCTGTGAGCTATGTTATTGTGATGAATACAATTAGAAAGTGGGTAGAGGAGCAGAGCTAACTGATTCCTGACAAAGTCTGTAATGTTCTCTCTGACTAAAGACCTTGCTGCTATGACTCACATTCTGTGATGGACCATACCCTCAAACTACAAGATAAAATGACCTCTCTTCTTAAGTTCCTTTCAGATATTTTGTCCCAACTGTATTTAAAGCAATCAATGCACCATGACTTTGTAAATATTCAACAACAAAATACCTAAAATATACTGCTGAGAGGCTTGGTAGTCTGGGGTTGCAGTCTACCATTGTCTGGCAGTTTTCTTTAAGCTGGGCAACACGGATGACTCACTTCCCCTGGTGGAAGGTGCCCTATTCTCTACCTTATTTGGAGACGGTCTTATGTACTGATACCTGAGTTATCGATAGTATCACCCTGGTAGCAGTTTCCTGCAGAAGCTTTCACCCTGAGGTCCCTATGGTGATTAGACATTGTGCTCTGGGAATTACAATAGGACAGTGCTTCCACAGATGATTACTAAGACTTGTACTAGGAGCTTTATGATAGGAGCCTGTTGTTTAACTCAAATTAGGTGATTCCCCAGCTAAAGTTCACAATCCTACATATTTCCTACACTATGGAATAAAGTTGAGCAGATTCATCAAAGTTGTCTCCTTTCTCTGGCAAGCTCAGAGTCTGTACAAAGCTCTCTCTCATCATTTCTGCCCCTTGTCCTTGTGTGGTGGTGACCAACAGACCAGGGGAAAAGGGGACTCTGACACTTCCCCATACAACTACTTAACAAACTGTTTTATTATCACTGATAAAATACATTAAACCAAATTTAAACTCTGACATCTCAAACTCTACTGTCGCCTTATTAAAATCAGATTCTAGTGTACTTAAAATGTAATTGGTGAATAACCACTTATTTGTAAAATAAATATATATGTATATATAGAAAGAATTATTAACAATCATACTGATTATCACATGCATAAGCATATTATTTGTATGCATGTGGATCTTTAAAACTCTTCTTCCCAAGATCTCTTGAAATATATAACTAAACCTTTTGGATAGTAGTTTCAGTACAACTAAGATACGTACTAAGGAAAGATCTCCATTGACAAATGAATATGTTTAAAGAATTATATATATATATATATATATATATGTATGTATATGTATAATTTAGTCAGAAGAGTGGATGAGATCTTGCTATGTAAAACTGGATATAAATGCAAGATCTTACATCAAGTAAAGTTAGCCAAACACAAAAGGGATCTGCTATATGTTCTCACTCATAACTGATCCATTTTTACTAATGTTGCCAACTGAGGTTTTTATTTGTAATGAGAATACTGTGATTTAATGCTTCTAGTCTAGGGATCATACCTTTAGAAGCAAGGCTTTGAAACATGGGCAGTTTAAAACAGTTTTGCTTTTATAGGTGCATCTAGCCCTTAGGCAAGTTCCCTAGTCTCCCTTAAAATTACCCATTTGAAGGATGCCTCAACATTATTGGAGAAGGAAGGAATTACACAAAGCAAAGGGCTCATTTTTGCTTTCTCTTCAAGCACCAAGAGACTTCTAAGATTGTTGTGGGGATAATATTCCAAGATCTTTTATTTATGGATGGGTGGCAGCGTGTTAGTTGGTGAAAGTTTTTGCTATATTTTTCCCATGCTGTGAAGGCATGCCAACATAAAGAAAATTACGATACTCACAATGGGCTAAGTTTGACTTACCAAAATACAAAACGTTTAAGGATATAATTTAGCCTTTTGAAAAGCTAAAGGCTTATTTACAAAAAATATTTATCCACAAAATATTAGCCTTATTTCAGACATGTCAAATATTTATTATGAATAATGTTTTCCACATAGAAGGATGAAACACATTTTCTAGCAAATAAATTCAAGTATGCTTGTTTACTTTGCAAGTGGATGATCTATTTCCATTCAAGGTGGAAAAACTGCATTAAAATATGCCTCTTCAAAGAAAGTTTTTTGAAAAAGCATTTGGTTTAAAATGATATTTTAATAAAATATTCTTTCCTGTGGTATTTGTATAACATGACTCCTAGAAACTTGAAATTAGATGTAGCTTTAGGAATGTGGTCTTCCTCTTTACCTCTTCTGTATACCAGCAGTACAAATATATAAGCAGACCAAAGCATGGCAAATCTCAAAGTCTGGGCTTTTCTTAGTTTTCCTTTACCCGCTATGTTAAGAGAATTATACTTTATTTTACACTTTGAAAGAAAAGCAAACTAAATAAAAACTAAACTCAGCAAAACAGTACAATCCTAGTTGTCAGAGCACATTAAAAACCAACAAAACAACAAAAACCATGATGATTGCGTCTCCCCTACTTGACATGAATATTTGTACTGGAAGTGTCATTAATTGGTCATAGAGCTAATGTTTAAGGTTGTTGAATATGCAAGTGTACTTTCCATTGTTAGATTCAAGGGTTTAAACTTGTCCATTTTTTCAACTGAATTTAGGTTTCAGTTCTCTGAGAGGGGCAAAACAGATGTCTCTCCCAACAAAGGGCCATTATCAACAACACTGTAGTAAGGGACTAGAGAGTGAACACACCTGAGTCAGCCCCACAAGTTTCAAGGACAAATCCTGTGGCCTGCACCTCCTCTTCTGAGTCATGTCTGTACTTGCCCAAACTTGCTCTAGTATGTCCAAAAATGGTAAAACTGAACCTCAGCCAATTGAAAGCATACTATTGTATCTGCTGCTTGTTTAATCAATTATGTTCAGATGATCTAAGTGTTCCTGAAATTCTCCTATCTGTGTTTAATAGGAGCCTGAATGCTCCTATCACGGGTTTCACCATTTTGTCCATGTTTTTAACTGCTGTGTGATGGTATAGTAATGAATTATCTTTGTTCTTGTATACTATTTGAGTATGGGATCTTTCTTTGCATTTTCTGGGACCCTTATAAAATTACTCGCAGATAACAGTATGCCTAGTGTAACCAGTATTGGCAGCATGAGAGAATTATCATTAAGATTTTTAAAATTATAGTATGATTGGACTTCTCTTGGGTATATTCCCAAGAGTGGTATTGCTGGATCCTGAGGTAGGTTGATTCCCAATTTCCTGAGAAACCGCCACACTGATTTCCAAAGTGGTTGCACAAGTTTGCATTCCCACCAGCAATGGATGAGAGTTCCCCTTACTCCACATCCTCTCCAGCATAGGGAATCGTTGGTGTTTT
>PVIU01030455.1:0-16093 GCA_004026605.1 Ondatra zibethicus | reverse complement strand
TTTTTTGTTATTGTTTTGTTTTTTTGAGACAGGATTTCTTTGTGTAGCCTTGGCTATCCTAAAAGCTCTGTAGACCAGGCTGGCCTTGAACTCACAGAGTGCTAGGATTAAAGGTGTGCACCACCACCACCCAGCTTTTTTAAAAAATGATTTATTTATTTTTATGTTATGTGAATTTTTTTTTCTGTCTGTGTGAGGGTGTTGAATCCATAGGAGCTGGCATTATAGACAGTTGTGGGCGCTGCCATGTGTGTGCTGGGGTTTGGACCCAGGGCCTCTGGAGGAACAGCCAATGCTCTTAACCACTGAGCCATCTATAAATTGTTGCAAAGAATGGCTTGAACTAAATGTTACTATTGCAATGGAAACTGTAACATATTTGTAGATCACTAATAATGCCCATTATTGAGAATGTATCAAGTATCCAACTGATTTTTCTGTCTTGATAAATCTGTAGCTCTCTGTCTTTCAACCCTTTTATCAGTGATTGGGAATCCAATATAGCTTGAGCATTCTTTTTTTAAAATATTTATTTATTTATTATGTATACAATATTCTGTCTGTGTGTATGTCTGCAAGCCAGAAGAGGGCACCAGACCCCATTAAAGATGGTTGTAAGCCACCACGTGGTTGCTGGGAATTGAACTCAGGACCTTTGGAAGAGCAGGCAATGCTCTTAACCTCTGAGCCATCTCTCCAGCCCCAGCTTGAGCATTCTTAATTTGAAACTCAGCTATCCAAAACATTTTGAGCACTAACATCATGCTCAAAAGGCTTGGCTTTTGGAGCACTTTGGGATTCTTACATCGTACAGCTAGTCTGTAAAGTGTATGTACAGTCTCCGCTGAGCTCTGAAACACTTAGGTCCTAAGCATGAATGAAGAATAAGCAGCATGTGCATGCCAGGTGCTGTACTAGGCATGTGGTGACAATTTGCTTAGAATTCTTCTTATAAGTTAGCAATAGCTATTTTCATTTCATAGCTGGGAAGCTAGGACGGTAAGTGTCTGGCTGGATAGTTTAAATATCATACTTGTGTAGAGTATGTATGGGTAATTTCTCTGGCACTGACTGCTCTTCTGTATTTAGTTCTTTCTGGTGTGTGGTATTTGGGTACTAGACCTTTCACCAGTTACTTACTGTATGCAGTTCTCCTGGAGCCTCGATGTAGTGCTGGGTTCACAGTTGCGACACGTGATGTCGTTTATCACATGATCATTCATATCATGTCTCATAATAAAACTCACTAAAATTTAATTGAAAATTTGTGGGTTTTAGAAATAAAGAAAATGCCTCTCACAGTGTTTATGGATTATGTGCCTCTGAAGTTTCAAGTGATCCTCACTTCAAACTATGAAGTCATGTGTCTCTGCTGTCCCTTTCAAACAGGTACCAGGTGCTTGCCTTTGCAACGGATGCAGACAAGAAGCAGGAGACGGAACAGCAAAAGCTTGGTTCTGGAAAAAGACTAGTTGTAAGACCTTTAATATACAAAGATTTCAATAATGCCATATATAATCATATTTGTTAGAGAATTCTTGGAAGAAGATAAAAAATTATATTTTGATAAGTTTTCTTTATATAGTTCTACCAGTGACAAAGCTCTGTTGTGGGCTGTAGAGCATGTTCGTCTACATGCCAGGATGCACCGGAACACAGGTAGCTCCAGCACACTGTGGATGGCTAGACAGCGCCACTTTCAGCTGAAGAGAGTACAAACCAGCATGAAATTAATTTCAAACACCTCTTTAAATTGTCTATTTTCATCTCTTCCTTCCTTCCTTTCCTCCCTCCCTCCCTCCCTTCTATCCTCTATCTGGCCCTTCTTTCCCTCTCTCCTTCCCCCCTTCCTCCTTCCTTCCTCCCTTCTTTTCTTCCCTCTCCCCCACCTCTCTTGGCTTTAAAATTTTTATTTTCCACTGAACTAGAAACTGTGCCAACTTACATATAAATAAGGTCAGTACTAAATAGAGTCAACAGGTTGTATGTGTATATTCACACACACACATAAAAACACATACACACATGTACACACACACACAGCAGGACTTTGAAAGGGAGCAGGGGAGGGGTTGGAAGGAAGAGTTGGGGAGTCAGTGAAAGGATTATAAGTACAGAACACATATGTGAAATTAAAATAAAAACAGGTGAATTTCCAGATGCATATGACCAACCTAAGTTAAATCAAGATGAAGCAATTTTTTTTTACTTTTTAATTGAAAATAGATTTTCATACAATATAGTCTGATTATGTCTTTCCCTCCACTTACTACTCCCAGATCCTCTCCACTTCCCCACCTACCCAAATCTATACTCTTTGTCTCTCTTATTAGAAAACAAACAGGCATCCAAAATAGTAATAAAATAATAAAAATAAATAAGATAAAATAAACGGGACAGAACAAACAAACAGGAAAAATAGTAAAAACACAAGAAACCCATAAAAACAAAATCAGAAACCATAATATATAAACAAGAGATCCGTAAAGTGAGGGGAAAACTAAAGCTCAAATAGAGCCTTATGAGTGAAAGATCCCTCAGAAATGCTGCTGAGTTTGCTTTCTACTGGCCATGTATTGCTGGGCGGGGAAGCCTGGCCTTAGCTGTGGTTTGTGTACCCAGTGAAACTCCAGTGGAGAAAATGGAGCTTTTCCTTCTAGGTGGTTTGTCCATTGGAAATAGCCTCTGGGATAGGGATGGAGGCTGTATCTGCTTCCCCTCCCAGCACTGGGACTCCATCTGGCTCAGACATGTGTAGCTCTGCGTGTGTGTGTGTCCTGCCGTGGTTGGAGTGCTTTGTTTCTCGGTGTCCTGTTCCTCTCTGGCTCTTACACTCTGCCTCCTCTTCCATAGGCTTCACTGAGGCCTGAGGGGAGGGTTGATGGAGACGTCCCATTTAGGACTGAGTGCTCCAAGGTCTCCCACTCTCTGCACAGTGTCCAGCTGGGGGACTCTGTTAGTTCTGTCTGCTGCAGGAGGAAGCTTCTCTGATGATGGCTGAGAACACTGATCTATGAGTCTAACAGGATGTCATTGGGAGTTATTTTATTGCTATGTGCCTTCAGCAGAACAGCAGTATGAAAAGTTTTTAAAATTAGTGTGCTTCTTGTCAGTTTCACACACGTGTGTTCTGGTCACACCCTTCCTTCCAGGCTCATCACCACCCACTCCTGTTAACCCTCCTCCTCCATCCCATGTTCTCACCTTACTCTCATGCTTTGTAAAAGCCTCTTTTTTTTTAAAAAAAATAAATTCTGTACACTTATTTATGTATTAATTTACTAAGTTTCTGTGTCGCCAGACCCACGTGTGCCTGTGTGTGTTTATGTGTGTATCTGTATGTATTTGTGCATACACACATGTGTATTTGTGTATCTGCCAGAGGACAGCTTACTGAGTTGATTCTCTCCTTCTATTATGTTCTGGGAATTGATTACAGATCTTCGTGCTTGGCAGCAAGCTTCTTTATCCCCTGAGCCATTTTGCTGACCCAGAAAAACATCTCTTTAGTATGAAATTTTTATACCTTATATTTCTCTGTTCATACAAGTTTTCCTTGGCTTAATTTTTAGGCTTATTTTGAGCAGTTCAGATTCTGGCATCTTTCTCCCTTTCTCTTCTCCTTTCTTCCTTTTATGTCTCTCAGATTTAGTACTTGTTGAGCCTCCTGCATCTCTGAATTTACAATTTTCATAAAAATTGAAAAAAATGGGGCCATCAATTCTTTAGATATTTTGTGCACATGTATCTCTCTCTTTTCTATGGAGTACTCTAATTATACATGTACTTAACTTGCTAAAGACTTCCCCACGGCTCACAGATTTTTCTTTTCATTTTGTTCAATTAATTAACTAATTTTGCAATGGCAAAGACTGTGCCCTGGGCCTCAGACAGCTTTTTACCATCCAATGATTTCATTTCCCATTAAAAAGTCATTTATTCTTGCTCTTTCACTTGGGGTAATTTTTATTGCTGTAATCATGACCACTAATAACTTCTCTCTGGTGGAATGAAACCCATTTGGTATAGATTTTATTTCTGTAAATTCAGTTTGAACATTTGCATCTCCAGAATCTTCATATAACTTTTTGAAGATAGAAAGTAGTTATAATATTTAATATCTTGTTTTTCTAATTCTTAACATCTGTATCAGTTTTGAGTTAGTTTTAGTTGATTTATTTCTCTTCATTGTAAATCACATTTCCTGTTTGATTTTATTTGCATGACTGTTAATTTAAAAGTTATTAGATGTCAGATATAGTCAATTTTATTTTATTGCATTTTAGATATTTTTTAATTATTACAGGCTAAGCTTAGTCCTTGGACACAGTTGTTTGAAAACAGTTTGATCTTTTTGAACATTTATGTTTTAAAGATTTATTACGTGGGGCAAAACTACTTATTGTATGGCTTATTTCCCCAGTCATTAGACCAGATCCTTCCGCGTGCGGGGCTACAAACTTTTGAGCATAGATTCAGTTCTGTGTGGATGTTGGGCACTGCTACCTGGAATCCTGGGGGTGGGTTCCCTGGCCTTCCCTAGTTTCTTTCTGAAATATACTGATGAATTCTCAGGTGGACATTTGAGGTAAACTTTCTATACATCTCCCAGGGTTGGTCTCCTCATTGAATGTGTTGTCAGCTCTAACTGCCTTGGTTTCTCTGGCCTCTGAATTCATTTTCTCAGTTCAGTAAGTTTGCTAGGCTCTGCCTGGCTTTACCCTCCCTGAACCCTGCTCTGAAAGACCTCTTGTGTGGCTGGGGTGCTGTGTCACCCACTGTATTTGTTTTGTGTGTAAGCCATTATCATTGTTCTTATTGTCTTACAAACCACTGTTTTATGTGTTCTCTGCGTTTTGTGGTTGTTTCAGGCAAGATACTGAATCCTATCCTGTTGTCCCATCTTGGTTGGAAGTGGGGGAATTTGCAAGTTAATATTCTTGGTAAACTTAGGCTGTGTACTGCTTCCCTGTGGAGTCAGACAATGATACTCAGTACCTAGGGAATGAAAGCATTTAATCCCAGATCTCAGATTATGGCCTCAGAAATGTTATGCTTAGCTATTCCAGATGAATCTTTATCTCTTAGTTATGCACACACCAACCTGAGTTACACCTAACTGTCATTAATATTAGACTTCTAGCAAATTACAGTGTGGGGGAGATGCAGTGCTTTATGTGTTCACTGGCATCTGATGGAATGGTAAGTGAATGATTCACTCCCTTCCCCACTTTCCTTTTCCCTTTCCTCCTTTTTTTCTTTCTGAGACCGGATTTTACTTTCCTTTAACTCTTGATTTTCTTGGGCCAGCCTGGCAGGTGCTAGTGTTGTGGCTTGTAACACTGTGTCCATCAGGGATGCGCAGGGATGCATCAGTTTGTAGCAATCTGACTCACCTCCCTGTCTTACAATGCTGCTTCTCTCCCACAGAAGTTCTTTTGTGCACATTGACAACATCTGCCTTTCTGGCCAGACTCATTACTGCAGATGTTCATCAGCTGTTTTAATCCTAAAGGAGGTAGATTAATATGTAAAGTCATGTCTATTTAGCCAGAAGGCCAACTATATCTTTAAAGTGACTCTTCAAATTCTTTGGATTTATTCTTTCCTTATGTAATGGTAAAAATAAAATGGCGCCATTCACGGAGGGGCAGCGGATCCCAGACAGGGAGCCACGTGGCAGGTGAGAGAATGAGATGGATAGGCACGCTGTGTAGAGTGAGGTTAGATATTTATTTAGTGGGTTATGGAGGGGAAAGGGGAAGGAGAGAAAGGAGAAGAGCAGAGAGTGAGAGAGAGAGAGAGAGAGAGAGAGAACCAGGGACAGTGTAGGAGAGGAGCCATGGTAGCAGCTACCTCTTTGGGAGAGAGACAGAAAGGAAAGGGCTTGGGCTGCAGGCAGGAAGGAAGATCTGCCTGCCTTGGCAGCGGATGGGGGAGGAAATGGGCAGGGCTTGTCTCTTAAAGGGATAGGACAGACCATTATTCTCCCATCTCTTTTTTATAATAAAAAGGCAGGAGGTTAGGCACAGCAGGTTAAAGGATTGGGGCAGTGGATTCTCAAGACTACTTCCTGCTTATTTGTGGGCATTGTCTTGAGGGGGAACCTGAGAAAGCTGGGTGCTGGCCACATCCTGGCATAGCTGGTCTCTTTGCTCCTGTCCTGTGTTTGTGGTATGGGAATGTCTGGTGTCTCTTACACCTGTTTAAAGTATTGGCAGAACAGAGGACAAAGTTAAGTTTAGGAAAAAAAATTTAGGATCAGGGAATTGAGAGGGGGTGTATCTGACCTGTTTAAAGTGGATTCTTCAATTTGGCTCCCTGGAACTCACAAGAATTCTTTGGGTTTGTGAAAACATAAGTTTTAGGCATATGCATTGTATAAACAGCAGCATATTTATATCAGAATGACTGTAACAGATTTTTTTTTGTACAATGAAAAGTATTTTTAAGGCTATGGAAGGCAACATGAGAGAGATTTGATAACTTGTACTTGTTGATGCAGGAAGGAAGATCTGCCTGCCTTGGCAGTGGAGGTGGGGAGTGGGCAGGGCTTGTCTCTTAAAGGGACCCACCCTTACTTTTTTTTGAGAAGGGGTCTAATGTAGCCTAGGCTGTCTTTAAACTTGCTATGTATCCAAGGTTGTACTTAAACTCTTTAAAAAATTTTTTTTATTATTCTTACCTATTCCATACATGTGTATATCAGGTTTGGGGCATTTTAATAACCCCCGCTACCCTTCCACTCCCTAACTGAAACATTTCACCCCAACATGGCTTTTTCTACTTGGGTACCTTAAATCTTATTTGAACCTCCTGAGGTAATTGTGTTTGCTTGTGTGCTAGTCAGTGTGCTGTTGCTGTGGAGACACCATGACCATGGCAACTCTTGTAAAGGAAAGCATTTAACTGGGGCTGATTTACAGTTCAGAGGTTTAGTCCATTATTGTCACGGCAGCATGCAGGCAGACGTGGTTCTGGAGAGGAAGCCGAGAGTTCTATTTCTGATCTGCAGGCAGCAGGAAGAGACGGTGACACCGGGTCTGGCTTGAACATTTGTAACCTTAAAGCCCATCCCCAGTGATACACTTCCTCCAACAACGCCGCACCTACTCCGACAAAGCCACACATTTTAATAGTGTCACTCTCTGAGCCTATGGGGCCATTTCCATTCAGACCACCACAGCTTGTCTGAACATGAGTGGGGATTTACTGGAACGTGGATGACTTACCAGGGTCTACACCATGGAAGATGAGCCCTGTCCCATAGCACTCAGTAATTGCCATCGTCCTGCAGTGCGTGTGTGGGGGGATGAGAGCCCTTTATTCACCCATGGCAGAGGGTGACAGGTCTGATCTGATGTCGCTCTTGTGCAGGTAGGCATAGTCGCAGTGAGTTCAAGAGTGCGGTGGCCCTTCATGCCCAGAAGGCACCTCTCGTGCCCTTCCTCCTCAGCATCTAGTTCTTATATCCTTTCCCTCCCTCTTCCCGAGGATTTCTTTAGCTTTGGAGGAGTAATACAGATGCCCCTGTTTAAGGCCAGCATTCCAGAGCCACTTATTCTCCACTCTTTGAGCTGTTTGGGGTCGCTGTCCCCACCCCCAAGACAGGGTTTCTTTGTATAACAGCCTTGGCTGTCCTGGAACTCACTCACAGGGATCCACCTGCCTCTGGCTCCCGAGTGCTGGGATTAAAGGCGTGTGCCACCACCGCCCAGATCTTAGGAACAGTTTGATGTCCCTGTAATGTCATGCCACAATTGCCTGGTGAGCCCATCTTGTAGGGCACATCAGTAACTGATGGGGTCCACTGATGACCTTCCCCCAGCCCCATAGCACCTGGCCTTAAACTCTCAGTCCTTCTGAATGCTAGAGTTATAGGCATGGGCCACCATGCTTGGTCTTCTTTCCTTTTTACAGATTACTGGTATTAGTTTATTAGATGCTAACTGAGGTTGTTCACTTCTTCTTGGTGTAGATTTTGTCTTCTTGTGAAGCCATCCTCATGTGCATCCTTACACATATGTTAATTTAAAAATATTAATTCTTGCTGAACTCTTCTAAAAACATTCTGCACGTATACTTTATGTCTATCCTTTCATTGTTTTAAGAAGCATTTACTGGATATAGAGCATACTCCATGGGAGTAGACTTCTCTCCTGGTAGGTCTTAGTGTAGAGGAGCCAACCTGCCCGTACTCCTGTCATCACGTGGTGAGACTCAGTGCAGGACTGCACGTGGATGCAAAACATTATGTTTACAGCAATATTAACTGTGGGTTTTGTTGATTATGATTTATTGATTTGCAGGATAAACATAGCTTTAAAAGATTAAATTTGTTTTTAAACTGATATATAAAACATGAACATGTATATGGATTGCCATGTGATGTTTTGATTAATGTGTACATTGTTTAATGTTTAAATCAGGTCTAACAAATCAATCTCTGAAATTTATCATTTTTAATAAACATTTATATTCATGGATATTTTGTCTGAATGTGCATCCATATACTGTGTGTGTGTGTGTGTGTGTGTGTGTGTGTGTGTGTGTGTGCCTGTGGAGGTCTGAAGAGACCATCATCCCCTGTAGGTAGAGCTCAACGGCTGTGAGTCACCATGTGGGTGCTGGGAACCTGACTCTGGTCCTCAGCAAGAGCAAGTGCTCTTACCTGCTGAGCCATCTCTCTAGCCACTGTCATTTCTCTATGGAGAACATTCAGAACTTGTCCAGCCTTTTGTATATATAGTATGTTACTGTGCATCAGTACCCCCGACCACTCTTCCACTGCTCCTAAAGTTCCTCAGAGCACCACAGGTAACTTTGCTGATGCATGCTTTGGAATCTCTGAGTAGTTAATATCACTTGGTAAGGGATAGGATAAAACCTATAAAACACTAGCTACAATGATGGTAAGCAAGCCAGCCTCAAAACAAACCTAACAAGTTAGACATCTTGTTTTGCTGTAAAGCAATTTCTTCATTTTTGCCGATATGAAAGTGATGGACACAGTCTGTTTTTAACAGCTACATCCCTGCTGGCTTTTGCTTTTCAGGTGGACTGGACTCTGAACATTGGAGAGCAAGCGCTTGATATTTGTATCATCCCCTTTAACCAGTCTGCATCTTCTGTTTTTGTTCTTGGTGAGAGAAACTTTTTTTGCCTGAAGGATAATGGGCAGATTCGATTCATGAAGAAGCTCGATTGTAGTCCCAGCTGTTTTCTCCCGTATTGCTCAGGTGAGTACGAAGATTTTCTGCTATCCTTTCTGACTCTGTCTTATACATACATACATGCACACATCAGAAAATGCCACACTCAGACACACATTTCAAACACCTAGGAAAACAGCTTTCACTGAGCCTTTCACTTTCAGTGCTCTGTAGACATTTGATACAAAGCACACGTGGTCTTGCCAGACCTTGACTCTAAGACCCCTCTACAGGGCTTCCAGCTCATTACTGCTCTCCATAATGCGACTATTCAAGAATCCTTCCATGAGACTATCACTCTATTATAAGCAGAGCAATGTTGTCTAATAGAATGGCTTGCAGTGACTGCCTGTCAATCATTAGTTTAGATGTGTGATATGTTAATAGAATTCATACCTTCTAGATGAAATGCAAGCACCTTGGCTGATATCTATACTTCTGTCTTTGAAATGATTTAGTCCTTTCTTGCCAAGCTAAATATCTTATCACCTAAAATCTTTACGTGTTAAAATACCAAGATAATACAATTAGTGTGTGATACCAAAGAGACCACAGCGTACCACCCTTTTGAACGACCCTTTTCGTAACTTTCTTTCTGTATCTTCAACCTGCAGTTTCTGAAGGCACAGTAAATACCCTGATTGGGAACCACGATCACATGCTGCATGTTTACCAGGATGTGACGCTGAGGTGGGCCACACAGCTCCCCCACGTTCCTGTAGCCGTCAGGGTGGGCTGTTTGCAGTAAGTGATTCAATTTAATTGTATGAAAGGATTTTTGTTTAGTCTCGTTTTTTAGCCCTGGCTGGCTTTGAACTCATGGTGCTTTTCCTTCAGCCACTGCACCTGGCTCTTATTAAATACCTTAGTTGAGGAGTTTTGTAGAATGTGGTTTCACTGAAGTGTTGGAGTGCGACTGTTAATAGTAGAATTTTTTTCTTGGAAAAGTATATAAAAATTCCTTAATTAGCACCATTAATTATTTTCACTTAATATTTCTAAGAAGTTACGCCTTTAGAATTAAAGGTGAATACTGTTGAAGATGATGGGGAGATGCTTTTCCTGGTGGGTTATTTTCTTTAACGTGAAAACCAATGTCTTCCAGAGTTTGCTGGGCCGCGTGTGAGCCACACTTGCTTGTAATGCAGACTTTGCTTCAGTTTTGCTCATATCAGGTGGTGCCGAGTTGCCTTATGTTTGTGTGCTTAAACAGTTCAGAGTGTACGGCAATTTTTCACTTAAAATGAAAGAAAAATAAAATTAATATCAATATTAAACTCATGACACAGTTTGCCAGTGAGTAGGTTGTTAGCATAAGAATTGAAATCCCACCGGGTGGTGGTGGTGTACACCTTTAATCCCAGCACTTGGTAGGCAGAGGCAGGCAGATTTCTGTGAGTTCGAGACCAGCCTGGTTTACAAGAGCTAGTTCCAGGACAGGCTCCAAAGCCACAGAGAAACCCTGTCTCGCAAAACAAAAACAAAACAAAACAAAACAAAAACCCAAAAAAACCCGAAAGTCTACGCCGGGCGGTGGTGGCGCATGCCTTTAATCGCAGCACTCAGGAGGCAGGTGAATCTCTGTGAGTTCGAGGCCAGCCTGGTCTACAGAGCTAGTTCCAGGACTGGCTCCAAAGCTGCAGAGAAACCCTGTCTTGAAAAACCAAAAAAAAAAAAAAAAAAGAAAAAGGAATTGAAATCCCGACCGTTCTCGAGCAGCTCAGAGCATGCATCAGGTCTGAAGAGCTCAGCTGGAGCCTCGGAACAGCTTCTCTGAAGTCTCCGCGGAGCCTCAGACCCGTCATTCGCTCAGTAGAACGTTTACTGTGGAAGTTTCCAGTGATGCCTGTAGTGTTCGATGAGGATGATTTCTTCCCCGAACGAGGAGCTGGATGTTCACTGTTGGAGACAATGAGGGGCACTTAAGGTTCTATCAATGATTAAGTATGCACATTCCAAAACTGAAACCTGTGTCTTGAATATTAGTATTGCATTATTTTATGCATATTGGTCTTCTGCCCCCATGTGTGTCTATATCATGTGTGTGCTTGGTACCCAGGGAGGCTAGAAAAGAGTGTTGGATCCCCTAGAACTGGAATTACTGATTGTGAGCAACCATGTGGGTGCTAAGGATCAAACCCAGGTCCTCTGTTAAGAAGCCAGTGTTCTTAACTGCTGAGCCATCTCTAGCCCCAACACAGATCTTATCTATTTATCTCTATCTATCTGTCTGTCTATCTGTCTGCCTGCCTATCTATCTATCTATCTATCTATCTATCTATCTATCTATCTATCTATCTATCTATCTATCTATCTCTATCTATCTTTAAATCTGCGTCCCCCTGGAGTAGGAGGTATAGAGGACAGGCAGACATTTGGGACCCCCAACCTGGTGTTTCTGGTCCTCTGAAGAGTTTAGTCATCTCTCCAGCTTCAGATGGAATGTTTTTATTGCCAACTTCAGATCATTTTACTGGTTTTGAGGCTCCCTGGAACTCACAAGACATCCACAGGCCTCTGCCTCCTGAGTACTGAGATCAATTATATGGGCCACTACCCTGAGCTCATTGGAGATACTCACCTCTGACACGTCAGGAGGTTGACACAGGTGCTACCTGTATTCCTGAACTTGAAATGTGATCGAATCCTTCACAGTTTGCTGCATCCACGTCTGCAGGAGTGTTCATTGAGTGCAAGTTGTGTTAAAAGAATGTTACTTTTAAAAATTAGAATATTGTTAACCAAGTTAACAGCTCTTTCAGTGTTCAGACTTTAAATATTATCAGGTCTCAGAAAAAGTTGATTTCTTGTATTTTAGGAAAAAGGACAGTCATTTATTTGTAATTGCTATGCATTTAACAATAATTATAGTTTTTTTTTAGTATTGAAAGAATAAACTATTTGAAATTGGTTTTTGCAATGTCCACCAGATTTTGTTTTTAAGTTCGTCCAACCAGACTCTCCAGACATTTTGCATCAAATTTAGTTAGAAGAATTTAGATCTGGAAAAATATCTTGCCAGGAGGGAAGCGTCAGCGGTTTTTCTTCCTGGAGACTAATTTTTACAGCACTGCATAACTCATTCAAGAGCTCTTGGTTCTCTCTGGTCCCACAAGTGACCACTAGGCACAGAAAGGCAGATATACTGTGATGGGTTTGTGCCCCACCTTGGCTCTCCAGGAGGGGGTGTAACTTCATTTTAATTTTAATATTTTATTTATTTATTTTCTGTGGTTTTAGAGATTAAATCTAGAGCCTTGTATATATTAGTCAGTCATTCTGCCTCTGAGCTATACACCAGGCTAGGAGCCAATATCTTTATTTACTAAAAAAGTTACTGTAATACACACACACACACACACACACACACACATATATAAGAACGTAGGAGTTTGGTGGAAAGAGAAGTTATAGGTAGTTTACAACATGTACAAGACTTTCAAAAGTTACCTTTCTCCAGGAAATGCATATATTTTAGGAACCTATACTTCAGAGAGAAGCCTCTATTTCTTGTAGCTTTCTAAAGATCATAATTCTAAGTAACACAATGAAAGTAGTGCCACTAGTGTTTTTATAATTTATACATAAATTCTAATCATGAAGTTGGAGATTTTAAAAATTGTATTAAAATAAAAAAAATTTTAAAAAATATTTATTTATTATGTATTCAGTGTTCTGCCTGCATGTATCCCTGCAGGCCAGAAGAGGGCACCAAATATCATTACAGATGGTTGTGAGTACATGTGGTTGCTGGGAATTGAACTCAGGACCTTTGGAAGACCAGGCAAAGCTCTTAACCACTGAGCCATCTCTCCAGCCCAAAATAAAAATTTTTTAAAATTAAAAAATGTATACCTTTATAGGATAAAAGCAGATTATGCCTAAAAGAATTTAATGACTTTTGCTTTTAGTAATTATGGGAAGGGTTGGCATAAGCAAATCCATCTTGCTAGTGTAAGTTTTTTTTTAAAGATTTATTTATTTATTATGTATACAGCATTCTGCCTCCATGTATGCCCACACACCAGAGGAGGGCACCAGATATCATTACAGATGGTTGTGAGCCACCATGTGGTTGCTGGGAATTGAGCTCAGGACCTCTGGAAGAGCAGCCAGTGCTCTTAACCACTGAGCCATTGCTCCAGCCCTGGTGTAAGGTTTTGTGATGATGCATAGGCTGGTATCAAACTTCTCCCATCTCAGATTCTCCAGTGCTGGGATTACAGGCAAGCAACACCATGCCCAGGATGCATTTGTGTCAGGTCTGACAGCTTCCTGCCTTTTCTGAACCGTGTTATCTGGATGCATTGTTCAGGAACCTTTTCTGATTCATTCTCTATTGACCCACGATGACGGGTATTTTAACTATTTTCCTATCACTGTAATAAGACCAAGGCAACTTTAAAAGAAAGCATTTATTTGGGGCTTATAGTTCAGAGGGTTAGAGGCCAGGACCACCATGGCGGGGATCATGGCTGCAGGCAGGCGTGTAGGCAAATGCTGGGAAAGCTGCTGAGAGCTCACATCTTGATCCACAAGCGTGAGGCAAGACAGAGAGCTAACTGGGAAGGGTAGCAGGCTTTTTCTTTAGGCCACCAGCCAGCTCCCAAATCATGACATGGAGACTTAGTATTTGTTTGGAATGTTCTGCCTAGCTTAGGCTCCTTTCTGGCTAGCTCTTTTAACTTAACCAGTTTCTCTTTATGTATCTTTTGCCTTGGGGCTTTAAGCTTTCTTTCTGTATATCTTACTGTTACTGCTACTCACATTTGCTGGCTGGCAGCTGCCTGACTGACCCCAGGCATCTCCCTTGTTCTCTCCTCTCTTCTTTTCATCTCTCATTCCTTTTTCTCTCTTCTCTCTCCTGCCAGGCAGCCCTGCCTATCCCTTTCCCTATCTATTGACCGTTCAGCTTTTTATTAGACCAATCAGGTGCCTTAGGCAGGCAAGGTGAAAGAAAGGCAACACATCTTTTCATAATTAAACAAAGCATAAACAAAAGTAACACACCTTTACACGTTTAAAGTAATATTCCGCAGCATAAACAAATGTAACACATCTTTGCCCAGTTAAAAATGTGTTTCACAACCAAATAGCATGGGTCTTTGAGATCTCAGAGTCTGCCCCAGTGACCTACTCAATTCCGTCCACAAGGCCACACTTCCTAACCCTTCCTGAACAGCTCTATCAGCTGTAGTCCAAGTATTCAACTATATGAACCTATCTGGGTCATTTTCATTCAAACTGCCACCCCAGGAAATGATTCATCCTGATTGGTGTGGTTTGATACCACATTAGTGGTGGGGATAAGTTACAGATGTCATGAGTTAGTGACAAAAAAAACCCTTTTGGCCCAGTTCAGGCAGTTGAGGTATAGAAGTGGCCCAGGTCATCCATTCTGCATGCTTTGCGGGTGATGCACTAGCATCTCATTGTTCAGTTTCTTTGCCAGAAACTATACTTACACAATGAAACCTTTTACAGAGGCAAGAGTTCTCTGGAAGCTTCCATAGTAGGTATAAGCTAGTTTAAGGAGCTAGTACCTAGAGGGACAATCTTTACATGAACCTTGACCTTAGGACCATTTCCCAAGTATCCAAAAGTATTCATGGCTGTCTAGCACCAACTATGGTCTAGCCTTGGTCTCTGCTAGCATCTTGTTTATTACATTCATTTCAGAATATTTTGCCCCAAGATTGAGGTCTTTAACAGTGTGGGGGAATTGCTATAGGCCAGGCAGAAATGAAGATATTCTAAAGGGACATTTTTATCTCTCAGTCTGAGTACCAGACTGTTTGAAGAAGGGACCCCAGAGATGTGGGAGTTCCCCAGGAATCTCATGCTGGGAGAACCTGTCTCCAGGATAGAGATTTCACAGTTCTAACAAATTGTCAGGCCACCTTAAAGCCTGAGAGGGAAGCTGGTCAATGATGTGGGCAGGGACCGCTTAAAGATTCAAATCCTTGTCTTTCTATTTAAACCGTAATCTCACTTTAGGCCCCTTGTGGATCCCCTTGTCTCACTTCCCAGTGTAGCCACATCAAAACACATTCCTTTTCCCTCCATTATTAAAAGTTTTCATTGTAGTTTTATTAGAACTTTAAAGGTAATTTTTAGTAGCTTAGCATAACATTCTTATGTTAAGCAGTTGCGGTATTGGCATAAAAACAGACATGTAGACAAATGGAACAGAACCAAGATCCAAACATGAATACGTGTAACTTCAGCCATCTAATATTTGACAGAGATGCCAAAAGTATACTAGAGGAGAGAAATCATCTTCAACAAATGTAAGGGGAAAACTGGTTGTCCACATGTCAAGGAATGAAATTAGACCCATACCTATCACCTGCACAAAACTAACTCCAAATGGACCAAAGACCAAATGGCCTAAATGTGAAACATGAAACACTAAACCTGCCAGAGGAGAACATAGGCAATACCTACTATGTGGCAGTACCACATAGGTGCAGGACAGGGCTTTCTGAAGAGGATTCCATTTGCCCAAGAACTGAGACCTCATTAAACTGTAAGGCTTCTGCACAGCTGAAGAAACAATGGAGAGTAAAGAGAAAGCCCACAGAATGCAGAGAATCTTGGCCAGGTATCCTTCTGACAGAGGACCGCTGCCCAGAATATATAAAGAACTCAGAAAACAAAGAGCTAAAAAACAAATGACCCATTTAAACAATGGGTTTGGGGCCTGAACACGATTCCCAAAGGAAGAAATAAATATGGTTTAGAAATATCTGACAACATGTTCATTGTCCCTAGCAATCAGGGAAATGCAAATCGAAACAACTTGGAGATTTTATCTTTCCCAGTCAGAACAGCAAAATTGACAAAACAACAGCCAAATGCTGGAGGGGATTGGTGGTGGG
>PVIU01030454.1:0-16124 GCA_004026605.1 Ondatra zibethicus | reverse complement strand
GAGATCTCTGTTATATTCTAGACGCACACCGGGATCTCTGTTATATTCTAGATGCACACCGGGATCTCTGTTTTATTCTTGGGCCAAACATGAAGGCCCAAAGAAATTACAGAATGTGATGACTTGATTCTCTGTGTTGGCAGTGAGGATCTTGTGTCTTTGTTTTGTTTTTTATTTTGCTTTCATCAAATACCAAACCACATACACACAAATCCAGGGAGTCTGTGGCTCTATTGACTGTCGCTTCAGGTTGATGGATTCCCCAGTTTAGATCTGTGATAAGAGGTTCTTCCTACTTCGATTTCCAAAATCTTGACCCTGCTGATTTGCCCCATTTTATTCCTTGTAAGATATGAGCACACGACACACAAGGAGACTTCAGCAGGCCTGAGAGATGTCGTCTTAGTTTTCTGGAGGGTTCTGGAGGAACAGACTCCCAAGTAGAATCTGTTAAACATATTTTTTTGTGCAGGAATTTGGGGTGGGGCATGAATGAGTAGCAGAAAGCTTTTTAACATAATCCACTCACGAAGGAACTTCTGTGACACCTAAGAACTTGCTTGGACAAGAGAAATAAACCGGGTTACCCATGCATTACGGTTACCATGTCTTCAAACTATGTCCTGATACTAGATCTTTTTGTTGAGACAAATGATTTAATTAAAGAATTACTTGCAAGAAATTTAATGATGTTTTCCCTACAAGTGATTGCCTCCACTCCTTGCAGGAGAAGGGCAAAGCATTCAATGGAGACATTTTATTAATTTTACCTGGGTTTTGGAGTTCAGTGGCAAGGGGATATAAAGAATGGAAATGCTAGTTCCAGGCAATGAGGGGTTTTAGGCACATGACCAGTGTGAGCATCGCTTGTACTTGGTGGGGGACGGGAGCGGTGCTGTGGGCTGTTGTAGATCTGAATTTAGAAATACTTCTTCCTTTGAACAGCAGCACTCAGGAACTGAAGGCGCTCACGGCTGCCGGAGGTCGCAGGACAAGTGGCTGATAGCAGCCCCAGCAGAGATACGGAAATCTTACTGAACACTTGTACTTTGGGGGGAATGTTTGTGAGGTGGAATTTGGTTTATTCTCCCTTTCTTTCCTCTGCCAGTCTCTCGTTTCTTTTGAGGATACAAACAGCTGTACTGAGTTTCGTTGCTGTTCCTATCGGTCCCATGTATTAGCACCCAGAGGTCAGTTAAAAAGTGCAGCTGAGCCCAAACCCACGCTAAGCCTTGGTGGTGAGTGCAGCCCTCAGTTCTGTTCCGCTCTCAGATTTACTCGGTTATTCTCCTGGTAGTTGCTCTTTTCATCATATTGCTATCTGAGGATAATTAAAATCCCAAGGCTGCCCTAGAAAAAAGCCAGCTAAAAATAATCTATGATTCTACATAGCTGGCAACAGGAAGAGTTTTGGGGAAACACTTGAAAAATCAAAACTAAGTCTCAATGGTTTTTGTCACATCCCTAACATTGTACATTTTCTGAGATAATGCTGTAAATTTTTGAAAAAGGACATTATTACATTGTTTATATTAACCTTGGAGGTCAGTTACATTTGGTGAACACTTATCCTTAAAGATTGCTTTATAAAACTGCTTTCAAGCCTGTCAGTTTTTCTCAGATATTTTTTTCCCTTTTCGTCTAACGCTCAGATGACATTCTTTCTACGCATAGCCGCATTGGCTCCTTCGTCAGCACGTCGGTTGCTGACTGTTCTCCGTGAGTTTCATTAGGGTTAACTTCACCTCTGATGGGTCTCCTCGGTCACACTCTGCAGCTGTTTTCCATGTCTCGTCAGAGACGAATCGGCCAGCATGCCTGCTTGTGCTAACTCTGCCGAGCTCCGTGAATTCTGCGAGTTCACAGAGAACCTGCTATGCCAGAATCTGCTTTTCCTCCTAGGCTTTTAACCTCAGCCAGAATCCCCTTTAGGTGTTTCCACTGAATGAGAGAAAGGCAATAAACAGGATTTTATTAAGTTGACTATAGTCATTTTCCAGATGCTGGGTGGGTCTTCACTCATCTGTTAGGTCATCTGCTGTGCCCTTTGAAGACAGTCTCGAAATGGATGGTGTGGATGAAGTCACCATAATCTACATGTTGGCAGTGGTCATTTTCCTCAATAGTTGGTGGTGACACTGTCAGAGCGGCTGTGAGACCCACGGGAGCCTGCGCGTGTGTGAGCAGCCCATGCTCTTGGCCCCTCTGGTTCCTTTTCTGCAGAACGCTGATGGTGCTGGACCCCCGGAACCTCAGTGGGGGGCTACAATGAGAAGCAGGGGACCAATGTCTCCCGTTCTTATGTCTATTAACAGTCTGTGAGACAAGGCCACATTTTCAGTTCTTTGTAATGCACATGTCTTTATAAAGGGTTTAGCTGGATCTGTATTTTCTCCTGAGCTCAAGGGGGCAAGGGAAAATACTGATGGACGCCACACGTGTGGGGCCTGAGGATGCTCAACGAGGCCACAGGATTTGAGTGGGGAATGGTGACGTGAATTTAATTACTATTCTAACTGAGTACCACAGTGGAGACAGTAGGCCGTGTGTAAAATAATCAATGCTTTTTACCCAGAACACATTTTTCTATCCAAGCAGCTTTATGCTCTTTAGGGGTTGTCAGCGAAAACAGGTTGAATCACCAATGCCCTGCTAGGCATGGGTCAGTTACTGTGTTACCACAAAAAGGCTGTTCATTACTGTTCTCTAGGAACTGGGACCTTATTTGGGTGTGTACCTTATTTGGGAATGTTCTCCTGGATGCTCTTGGTTACATGTGGTAGGTCCATACCAGGTAGTGTCCATGGAAAGCTTTGGTGTCTCATACCACGGCGAGGTCTAGGAGTGTGAGATCTAGCTACTACACCTTAGGCCGCTGTGCCCATCGCTGGCTCTTTCCTGAATATTGTTTTCCTTCTCAGAGTCACGTGTACTCCTAGTCACGTGAATTGTTGTGGATGGAGCTAGGATTTCTGCAATTGACGAGACCTGTCCTGTGTCCAGTGTCCATGGCTACAGCATGGGTGAAGGGACGCTAGTTCCCTGAAAGGAAATTCCTTGCACTAAGGGAAGCAGGTGCGGCTCTAGGCGAGCGAAGATTCCACACTGACCTTCTGCTGCACTACAAGCCTGCAGGCTCTGGGTTGCTCTCCTTCTTTGCCTCTGTCCCAATACAGAGAGTTGAGTGGGACTGACCAGAATGGATATTTTACTGTAAAAAGCCATCGGACACAGATCCCATCCTGACCCTTGACTCGCAGCAGTATAGACAATGAGAGAACAGAAGAGACTGTCAATACAGTGATAGAACCAGGTTTGTTTTGTTGTGCATTTCCCTTTCTCCTTGCTTTACCCAGAGAGAACATTTTTTATTATTAGGAAACTGAAGGATGAGTATTATATGGCAGATATATTTTCACAAAAATGTTCTTCCTTCCTTCCTTCCTTCCTTCCTTCCTTCCTTCCTTCCTTCCTTCCTTCCCTCCTTCCTTCCTTCCTTCCCTCCTTCTGAATCTTGCTTAGTTCTGAAACCATTGGCATACTCACTAAAATCCATATTTACTGATTATACAAAGGCCGAAACAAGAAGACAATTCAGGATGATTGATTAGCATGCATGCTGTTTGGAGTATCGAGTTCTCGGAACATCTGTGGCACGGCTCTCATGCGCATGTCAGCCTTTTCCTTGGGATGCGTTGATTTGTATTGTGGGGCCATCAGCATGTGGAGCAGCCGCCACCTTTGCAGCCACTCTTCCCAAGGAACGGTAGCTGGAGGAGCCTCGAGGGCAAGATCAGATTTCCCTCAGCATCTACACCACAGTATACGTAAAATGAAGACTGAATATATATAGTATTCAGTACTATATATTTCTCTCTATATATATGAATGTAGTATTTCTATTGTGCTGAGGTGTGGTTAGGAACCCAGGGGTGATGGGAAGCATGCAGGAGGGACTGCTCTATTATTCATACGGGACTTGAGTGTCTGGCTTTGGGTAACTTAGAGGTCCTAGATCTACTCCTTCTCAATACTGAGGGCAGTGCAATTCTTAGGAAAGGCAATTGCTTCATCTTAGAAAGGGGAGACTAGTGTCCTTGGGCATTTGCTGCATTTAACCCTGCCTTCCTTCCCCGTCCCATTGAGTCAAGCCTGAGGATTACAGTGTAGCTCTTGGCCCTGCCCTTCTGGCCTTGAGAACTTCACTGAGATCCAGTTGCTGAGTTGTTGAAGAATTAGGTCGGCACAATAAATAACCAAGCCAGCTCAAGAAGAACTGGTATTTTTAATCACTGAAAAGAGGGGAGACTCACGCTACAACGATGGGAGCTCCGAAGTCCTGGGAACACCGCATGGAGAGAGAGAGCACACCTGTGTTCTCTTGATTTTTTTTACCTGGGGTCCAAATGGCCACACCCCAACTTGATGTGATTGGTTAATGGCTTTTCCCCATCATCTCCCCCTTTTGTCTAAACAAGATCAATTCAAACCCAACACAGTTATATACAATAGGAACAGACACCAAATACAAAATTACAAACAATAAACAATATTAAGTAAGGAATGCATAACAAAAGTTTTACTAAACATTTTATTTTAAGGAGTTTAACTATTGTATTGAAATTAAGCTTGGCTAAATTGTGAGGAAGGTAACTATAATTATTTAATCTTTAACTCCATCAAAGATCTGAGAAGGGAAATAATATTACTTGAGTGGACAGGAAGTGTAATCGAGAAACTTTTAAAATGTGCAACAAATGACAGAGACAACTGACTACCTGGGCAATCACCCAAAGTCTCATTTGCATTGTTCAAGCAACCAACTTTGGCTAAGGCCTAAAGTAACCAACATACCATTTTTAAAGGCAAGAAACTTTTTAAAACTATCTTACCCTGTCTTGGCAGGATATGACAGTTTTGTTTTATCCATTTATGGATACTCTATATCTCTGTTAGTGGTTGAGTTATGGGCATTTCTTTGCTCAAAGGCCAGTTCTGCCAAGAAGAAAGGCTCCAGGTGGAGTGTCTCTGATGCTCAACATTCTCTTAGGAATAGATTGGTGTTGCCAGGAGTGATTGTGTCTCACTACCATGGAACTGTAAGTTAGATTAAAGGCCATTTTTTTTACAGCTCCTTGAAGAGGTTGAAGATTATCTCTCTATACTGAACATAATCTCTATGTATCTAAGGAACCTGATTAGTCTAATTATAAATATAACAAATATAGAGGACTATTGATCTATAATTCTCAATATCTATCTAACTTAAAGACTAAGACAATAAACAACTGTGTAATAAATGAGGACAATGACTTTTAAATATAAACAATGTATAAATATCTTAATTGGAGGTAGTAATGTACATTGCGGTATGGTAAATATATATATAAACAATGTTTTAAACAGAGGTAGAAGCATATATATATACAATATTTAATATAATTTAACTTTTTCCCCATCAATGAGTCCTTTCTCTGACATTGCCCTCTTGCCCACAATTCCTCCATAATATCTGCTTACCTCATAACCTCAACAATTTCTGTTTCCTATGTTTCCACTTGTTCCTTTTGGGGGGGAGTTGCACTGCACACGTTCTCCTGGAGGTCTCTCACTGCACACGTTCTCCTAGAGGGCTCACACTGCACAGGTTCTCCTGGAGGGTTCTCACTGCACACACTCTCCTGGAAGGCTTGCACTGCACAGGTTTTCCTGGAGGGCTCGCACTGCACAGGTTTTCCTGGAGGGCTTGCACTGCACAGGTTCTCCTGAGAGGCTCTCACTGCACAGGTTCTCCTGGAGGGTTCTCACTGCACACACTCTTCTGGAAGGCTAGCACTGCACAGGTTCTCCTGGAAGGCTAGCACTGCACAGGTTCTCCTGGAGGGCTCGCACTGCACAGGTTTTCCTGGAGGGTTCTCACTGCACACACTCTCCTGGAAGGCTTGCACTGCACAGGTTCTCCTGGGAGGCTCACGCTGCACAGGTTCTCCTGGAGGGCTAGCACTGCACAGGTTTTCCTGGAGGGCTCGCACTGCACAGGTTCTCCTGAGAGGCTCTCACTGCACAGGTTTTCCTGGAGGGCTCGCACTGCACAGGTTCTCCTGAGAGGCTCTCACTGCACAGGTTCTCCTGGAGGGCTCACACTGCACAGGTTCTCCTGGAGGGCTTGCACTGCACAGGTTTTCCTGGAGGGCTCGCACTGCACAGGTTTTCCTGGAGGGCTCTCACTGTACACGTTCTCCTGGAGGGCTCGCACTGCACAGGTTTTCCTGGAGGGCTCGCACTGCACAGGTTCTCCTGGAAGGCTTGCACTGCACACAATTCACTTACTATGAAGAGTTCTGCGCATTAACAGCTGATGGATATTTGTTTAATGAATTTACAGATGCCGTTTGGTAAGCTTGGAGCTATTACATATTTATGGAGATAAGTGTATTATTTTGTCTTCATTCTATTCAAGTATGGTTGGGTAGCAGTGAATTAGGTAAAGCAGATTAATAATGGACCCAGGAAAATTATGTCCAGTAGTCAAGGGTGCTATGAATGGTTTAAATGCTGGCTTCATTTACTTTTGATGGCTTCTTGCATTTTTTATTAAAATGAGAGAAAGTTATTAATAAATGTAAATTATAAGGTTTCTTAAGTAGTCCAATGAGTCTACAGAACAACAGTCAAGGCGCTGTAAGGAAAGTTTCTTTTTCCGTTCTATCTGCCATTGTTGTAGCCTGGCAACATCAACCTAGACAACGATGGTAAGCAGCTGCAGCAAGTGCGCCATCGCAGGGAGAGTTCCTCAAGGCTCCACCGCATGGCATCTGGTCCTATTGCTTCTGGATACCTTTTGCAACTGGGAGCTGGGTTGCTGTCGGAGGCTAAGGTGGGAGCTGAGAGCGAACCAGCTTCTGCTCTACTTGTTAAGTTAGAGGCGAGCCTTTCTCAAGCCAGTGTGAACTGTAGTTTGTTGCATGCGGTCACAGGGACTAAACCACAGCCACATGACATTTCAGAATGTAACTTTAAATGCTCATTGCAGATTCCAGCCTAACCCTTTACCATTCGCATTTCTCAGTAATGAACCCAGCTCTAACAAAAAGAAACAAACAAGGATTCCTTCCTTTGCCTCAGAGCTGGTTGCATGTGTTCTTTGTGCTTCTGCGTTTGTGAAGCAGAAGATTGAGTCCACAGTGTATGGGCCAGTGCTTCTCTGTGGCTTGTTGAAGTTTCTAGGGGCCCCATGAAGGAGATGTGTAAATATGATCTTTCACTGCTTCAGGGTTTATAATAAAGCTGATTTGTGCTAATGCCACCTCTGGATATAGCGCTGACCTGACAGTGGGATGTCATTTGACTGACGTGACCAACTACAGTAGAATGTCATTTGACTGACGTGACCAGCTACAGTAGGATGTTATTTGACACTTTGGGTAGTAATGAAGCTGTACAGCATTTTCTCCTGTTGGATCCTTTCCCTGTCTCTTGTTCCATTTTCCATTTTTTATCCTTTGGATTGTAAAGACAAATGGCTCCTAGTTGAGTTACAGAAGGATGGCCCTTTTGTGTATTGTGTCTGAAAATGTTAACTGGTAGCTTTCAAACACTTACTCAAACATTTATTTCATTTTCCAATGAAATGGACTTTTCCGAGTTAGGTAAGATTGGGCTTTCAGGCAGTTGAATCTGCCCTTTGACAGGGACGATTTCATTGCTCCGTGCACAAATGGAGGCCAGTTTGAAAGCTCACTGAGTGTATGTTAGTGAAGGGTGAGATTGTAACCTTTAATTACTCTGAGACACTTCTGAGAATATAACTATCCCAGGACACCCGACCCACACCGTTCCCACCCCAGGGAGACTACCTCTAATACAGAAATGGGCCCTAGCAGAGAGGGATCTCTGGTAAATAGTAGTAACAGCAAGATTGGTGCCATCCCCATTCCTCCCCCACCCCCGCATCACTGTGCCCTCCAGGTATATAGAGCTCTTGCCCTGCAGTGAGCCCCTGCCGCACTGAGCTAGTGGAGTGGACCCCACTGCATGCCCTAGCCCTTCAGCAGGCATTTCTGTGGCAATTGCTGTGGCCAACTGTTGACGGAAGTACTGGGTGCAAAGACAAACCCTATGAGTTTTTCCCCATTGATTTAGTACAATTTCTTCATTGATGGTTCCCAGTCCACTGTCAGGTGAGAGGTGGGGGTGGGGAGGTATTTAAATGAGAGAGTAAAGTAGTTTCTACCCAGTGTTTAAGTAGATGTGAGGGGTTGTAAGGTGTTCATCCCTATCCACACTCTCAAAACTAATTTGGAATCTGTTTTATATTTACAGCTAGATCACACTGACATGTAGAGCGCAGCTGTGCATGGTGGCATTGTGTGCACAGTGTGTTAAAAATGGGGTAGTAGAAGATAGCCAGTCTTGTCGGCTGCCTTTGCGAGGTCTCGGTAAGGTTTCAGAAGTGGCATCTGGCAGAAACAAGAATAAGAGAGCGGGCAAAGAATAAAAAAGTAAAATGCATGGAATTGAGATAAGGGAAACATGGACATTAGCTGTCCTGCGTGCTCAGGGTTCCCAGAGTGCAGAGCGCTGGCCTGACCTTGCACCTAGGACCACTGTGCACACATCTTCCCAGACGCCGCACTCCTTCGTTCTCAGCACGAGCAGAGAAACTCAGGGCTCAGCAAACAGAATTGGACTCTTGGTCAGGCCTTTGTTTCCTACACATTGTACTTAAGTGAGGTTTTATCTAATGTTCCACGCGCAAAACATCAAAGCACTATCTTAGTATTTATATGACTTTAAAATCACTTTTCATATTAACTCGCTGCCCTGACTTATTTTCCTTACTTTTTAAACAAGGGATTTTTTAAATATGTTTTACCTCCAGAAAAAAAAAAAAAAGGTTGCTTATAGGTGGTCCTTCCAGGAAATTGTAGATAGTGAGTTACGTGTGGTTTATTTAAACCTGTAGTATTCCCAGACATTGCAGGACAATTCAAGTCTGGAATGCACTGCTCAGATTCCAGAGTGTCTTGATGCTTCTTGCTGAGCTCTGAACTTTCCCTTAGGAAGTCCTCCTCTCAGCCAGGAGAGGGGCTTGGAGCCACACTGAACTTCTTTGTCAAGGTTAGATGTGGCTATATGTTTTAAATATTCATGAGTGCCCTTAAAGAGTCTTAGACACATGGAGACCCTTGTGCGGTGAAAGGGAGAACTTTCTTCTGTTTGAAACACAATACTGGAAAGTGTGAATTCCTAGCACCACTAGTCAACTGTCTGAAAGTTATTTCTCCTGATTTAATATGTAAAAATGATCTGTAAAGAAGTGGCAGTTAACACTATGAATAAAAAATGCAGGACTTAAAGAAAGATCTGCTTCAGAGGAGGCCGAGCCACCCGCTGAGCTGGAGAAGCAGGCTGCTGAAGGGGCAGGTAAGTGTCTCAGAGACTCTAGGGCACGCCTGGCTTGCTGGTATCTTTGCAGCTAAGCCTTCATGTCTCACCCAGCTGTTCGCATTGTTTATAAAGTGGGCTACAATTTCTTCTTTTCTGAAACCACAATAATCGATTTTGTTGTGGAAATGTATGCAGGAGTGTTTTAATTTTTGTGATCAAGATTCCAAGGCATAAATGGTTGTGCATCACTGAAGACCATGCAGTTAGGAACAACAGCAGCCAAGTGTAGTTTTTACCACATTACATTCAAAGTAAAAACAGACACGGACTCCACACAGCCTGGTACATGAATGACTGCCACATGATGAATTCAGGAATAATGAGCTCCCGTCTTTTTTACGTAAGGACCTGGTCTACGTGGAAGGCCTCGTTAGACTTTGTAACGTCTTTCTGTCTCTGTGGCATCTTAGAGCAGGTCATAGTATTTCCATAAAGGAACTTTGACCTGTAGTTTGGAAAAATTGAGGTATTTTAATAAATTGGTGCATAAAATTTTAATCTACTTCCATGGTTTTCTGCTTGTGGCATGGTTCAGTACTTGTCTTTCTTGCAATACATAAGAAAAATGGTTTCATTGCGCCACCTATTGGTAGCTCTAGATATGACATGTTTGTTGGAAACAATATATGGCCCAAACTGTGCTGATGAATACTATTTGATTTTCTTTGCTTCATTCCTTCAAAGAACAATATATGAGTCTAAGTTTTGTTATTTGTCCATTTCAGAGTCCTAGGAGAATTTATTATCTCCATCTCACACCTATGTAATTGGAATATGACTCCAGAATCCATACTGGTTTTTGTCAAGGTTTTTAATTTAAATATTTGAATTTAACACTTAACATTTTACTTTTGCTCAGCGGATTTGTAATTTGGAGAAGTCTAGTTTCTAAGCAAGTCGAGTGCTGGGTCTGAGATGTGCCATGTGCTTTCCTTTCTTTTTGTTGTTAGTCTGATGCTTTACGAACGATTACTGACCAGACCCCCTGGTTTATCTCCAGCCTCATTCTCTGCATCTCCTGGCACTGTGCTCAAGCTGCACTCTGCTCTCTCAGCCCTTCTCTTGTTGAGCCTTTAGTTCTTTCCCCCTTCTCTGGCTCCTTCCATCTGTTTTGCAAATACAGATATTTATCTCTCAGTAAAATGCCCCCCTCACTCCCATCTACCACTGGCTCCTCTCATTACTATAGCAACGACACTTGTGAAAGAGCACACTACACCCAATTACCCTTTTCATTTATTTGCTGTTCATTCTTTCACCCATTGTGGTCCAGCTTCTACCTCTGCACCATCGCCATGGGAGGAGACAAAGGCATGTAGAGTCAGCAGTGAGATGCCAGGGAGTATTCACTGAGTTCAGAACCAGGGCTGGTAACACATGAGTCTGGAAAAGTGTGGGAGGACCCACATTTGTAGTTCCCAATTCGTGACACTTCAGGTTTCCTGTCTAGGAAGTCAGTAATGAACACACGCCATGCCATGGCTAGAAACTCTTCATCCATTGGATGATTTTTTTCAGCACCGTTGGAATGGGGCCCAGTGAGGAGACCATCACAAACACTGGGAGACAGTGAGAGTAGAGACTAGGGACTTGTCTATATTATATCAGGATATCTATATGGATGGCGAAACAGAAATAAAACAGCTATATGCTTTAGAAATGTTTTGTTAAGCAATGAACACAACATGTGTTAAACTTTTCCACTTCCCGAGTTTATTCTGTCAGTCACTGAAGATTTGTGTGTAACTCCAGCCATTGGTGTTATTTCACACACAGCACCCGTGATATCGAGAGGAAGTCTAGATTATGTTAGCAAACCCGCGACAGTGTCGTTGTGCCCAGAGTTTATTTGCTGTGTAATGCTGGGGTTTATCTAGATTGCAGTCTGACAAGTACTGTGGTGTTGTCAGAGTGTCGTCATCAACTCCATTTTTGTAAGACCCAGGGGGTCTGTCTCTCAGATGCACTTTTCTGGAGCTGACAGGGTGGTCGTTATCACGCAAGCTTCAGACTTGTGGGTCGGCCAATCCTACTCACTCCAACCCCTATGCCACCAAGGGTGCCTTTCCTCCTGAAGGTCAGGAAGGCAGGCATTGGTCACATTGTTTGGTCTGGGTGGAATTTGGTCTCTTCCAGTCCCCTCTTTATAAAAGCTTCCTCCTCGCTCTCTGCTGACATGAATGAAAATTTGATTAATTGGAAACTGAAAGTATTTCTCTTAGATTGCTTTTAAAAGAAAAAAAAAGTCTATACTTGAGTTAGTTTTCTTTAAAAGTCTCTTTGAATGTCTCTCAGTATTTACATCTGCTGAGCAAATAAGGCTAATTTTAAGTCTCTGATATGTTTGCCGATGTAGGGGAGGAAGCGGCATATGGATATGGAAAAATTACACAGCCTCTTAGCCAAGTGTAGTCATTTTAATACATGTGCAAATGCCATATTTAAGTCTTCAAGTTTCCCATTAATACTTGAGTGTTATATTATTATGTTATGTTTTGTAATTATTTTAGAAGTCCAGAATGTTGAAGATGAAGTAAAAGAACAAATTCAGTCCCTTCTCCAGGAAACAGAGCACACAGAATATGGTATGAATTCAATTCTGTTTCTCACAAGTTACGAAAATAGTTGAGTTCCTATAACTACATTCCGAGTAATTATAGATCAGCCATTATTTCTTGGAGGAAGAGCACTGGAAATACTTTTCAAAATCCCACCTCACTGTGAAGGAATTTTATGAGCATATTTAGTTTTAAAATCATATGATCATAAATCATAAATCATAAATAATTCAAGGCCAGTGTTCTATCAAGAATAAATGGGAGAGTCAGAGTGGAGTGGCCAACATAGACCAGTGAGCTGCTTGCCTAGCGTGGTCCTCCACCCTCAGGAGCCATCCTCTGTCCCGAGGAGAGATGCTCCATCCACCCTCCGAAACAGTGGCCCTCCACTCTCAGAAGCCGTCCTCTACCCTGAGGAGAGATGCTTCACCCTCCAAAACAGTGGTCCTCCACCCTCAGGAGCTTCTCAGCCATCAGAAGTGATGCTGAACCACTGGAGAGATGGTTCATCCTCACAGTTTTCTTGATGTTTGACTGGTTTACCCAAGTAAAACATGAGAGACAGTTTTATGGGTCATGCTGCCAAAGAGACCAGGGAGTGTCCTCCCAGAGCTTGGACCAGGTTTCTTGTGGTGGGATCTGCATAGAGAATATAAAACGATAATCCAGAAATTGGCATGCCAGGGTTGTATAGGGATACTCCTGGAAACACCTCCTGATCAAAGCAGACAGACAGCATGACCCCATAACGTAACTTGCGGAGGGCTTGTAAAGGGGAGGACATTGTACCCTGGTATACTGTTGTCTTAGTGAGACTGACGGAAGCCTAAAGGAAAAACAGTATAATCTCATGAAAACAGTACCTCACACTTTGACTGGGTATTGCTGATGGCTACTGGGAATGTAGGAAGGATTGTCCCTTATAATTGTGTGCAGGCTGTGTCACTTGAATGTGTTTCCTCCCATGGCACACACAGGCTCTAACTCTCCCTGCCATGTAGCACAGGCACAAGGAAGATGAAATCTAAGCATTGAATTCAGTGTGATAAGCTGAGAACCGTCATGGTGATTCATGGGCTGTTCAGTGAGGCACTGGATTTAGAAGAAGCTTGCTGGAAAGAATGCATTTCCCCTTAGAGCAGAAGGCGCCTCGCCTGGCCAGGACATCAAGAATGTGAGCGTAGTCACAATGGCTGGCACGTGAGATGCATGGGTAGAGTGTGGCCAGAAAAAGACACCTCTTTTGGAGAGGAATTGAAACTTCTGGGAGGTGTGTCAGAGTATAGTCCGTTCTGCCTACAGTCTGAATCCAGAAAAGGCAGGAGCGTGCCTCTGCACAGCAGAGAGACAAGCTGTGCAGTCAAGGTGGCTCAGGAAAGTCAGTTCCGCAAAAGTAGGGACGCAGAGGAGTGGGAAGGTGCAGCCGCTGTTTGTAACGGCACAGTGGCTAAGGTGCCTGTGGTGAACAGGTCACCCGAAGAGGAAAGAATCCTAGGTCTGAGTTCCCTGCTGCACCTTCTTGCTTCTAGTTTATACACTCATAGAGGCTTTCTCCATGGACAGTTACAGGGATGGAGAGGGATGAAGAGAGATTTCATTACTAGGAATTGAACATATTTAAAAATGTATGAACTATTTATTCCTGGAATTTTAAGGTTTCATTGTGCTTGGCCCCAGACGAATGAAACTTCAGAAAGCAAAACTGCAGATAAGGGCACCTTCTATAGCAGTATCTGCACAAATAGGTGTATATGATTCAGTAAAACTGAGCATCAGCGTGCCACACTATGCAGAATAACTAAAAGGGGTTTCTTGTGGTCATGGGAGTAGTTCAATAGCAGTAGAGAGAACCTTGTTACTTCTACAGTAATAGTAATGGTAATGACCACACTAGAGACTTATGATGGGCCAGGCATATCCCTAAGTGTTTTCATCCACTTACCAGTACTTGTAATAGAGAATTACTGTTCCAGTTTTATGAAGGGAATCTCAGGCAAGGAGTAGATAATTTATCTCCACTCAGACAATTGGTGTAATGAGCTGAAATCCAGAGCCTGAGACTCCAGACTCCCAACCAGCCTAGTCCAGCTCACTCAGATTCTTCTAAATGGTTTCTAAAAGGCAATCTTCTGGGAACCCTACAAGTTACTGTCGGGTCACCTGAGGGCAAGGTCACAGTCCAAACCACAGTGACGTGGAATCATGTAGCCTGTTCACTCAGGATGTCCTGAAACAGTCAGCAAAGTGCTTTCTGTCTCTAAGGAGAAAAGCTAAGCCTGGGCCCATTTAGATGCGCAGTGGGAGGTGTGTCTTGGGGGCAGCAAGATGACTTAGCAGGCAGCCAGCTGCTCTCTGCATTTAAAACATGTAAGTCATCAATTATAGTTGCTACATGGAATTTGGCAGTTCTCAATGAAAGGTCTTGGCCATGACCTTTTTCCTGACTCAGGGATCATGAACGAGGTGTATGTATTAAAAATTATACATTCATATATTAAGTCATCAAGTACTTAGGAGCATCTCTATTGGCCGCTCATGGTCCTACCTGCTTAGTATGCGGAATGAGCAACAGGATGAGGTGACGGTCTGCCATGAGTTCACATTGTAATGAAAAGTGATTCTCCAACTGGAACTGGCCAGAGTGAGAAAATGGCTTTCTAGGGGGCAATGGCCAAGGCTTGTGGGCAGCTACAGATGGCCTGTCTAGGTTGACTGCCATTATGGGCTCTTGCTATTCCCCCTTGCTCACTATCTCTCCTTCTTGAAGCCCCACAGCTGGAAGAAGATGGAGCAGCAGGAGAGCCACAGCCAGAGGTTGAGGACTTCCTCACAGCGACTGATGGAGAGGACAGATTTGACACCCTGGAACCTGGGGCAGTCCATGAAGGTAGCACATATTTGTCTTAAAATAGTTCATAGAGGGGCTGGAGAGATGGCTCAGTGCTTAATAGCACTGGCTATTCTTCCAAAGGATCCAGGTTCAATTCCCAACACCCACATGACAGCTCACAACTGTCTGTAACTCCAGTTCCACATCCTCACACAGACATGCATGCAGGCAAAACACCAATGGACATAAAATAAATAAATAAAATAATTGACGGTTTATAGTGTAATTATTAAAATGTTTCTAAAATCCTTTACAAGCAATATTCAATTTTATCTAACTATTTTGAGAGTGAAGCTCAGTGCTTCAAAGCGAATGAGCTTTTCTGTAAGATAAAATGATGCCCGGTTTCTTTCAAAGCTTCAAGGAAACTCATAATAGGTGGATTTCTGATAATGGTAGGTGCAGTGCTTGAGGGAACTCCGCCATTGTGCCACCTGTGTGCCTTGTGTTACCTGAGATTGCAGTCACAATGACCCCACAGCTATCTGTGCCTGGCTTTTGCTCTAACAGTGCCGCTGTCTCCCTATCGGTAACTTCCACAGCACATGTCCCCGGATAGTTTTGTAAGTAGTCAGGCAGCAAGTGTTTTCAATTGGTGGGGTGTTCAGTAGACCCTGGAGCTCTCAGCTATACTGTTGTATAAAGACAATCATCAACTGTAATTAATTGGGAATAAACATGGCTGTGTTTCCATGAACCTCTACCTACAAACCAGCTCACAAATGGATGTAAAAACTGCAAGTCACAAAAAGCACAGTGTGTACACTTCTGACGTAATATGCTGAGAAGCTTCTTTAGTGGTAGGCAGCTTCTAATTTATGTATGGGATTTCCCAGAAACTGTCATCGAAGCATGCTTGGAGCAGGAGAGGCATTCTCCATAGGAAAAGTGATAGCATTGGCGGGCAGCATCCATGTCCACGGTCAGGAATCTATATAGTGTATAATTTTTGTCTGTCAAAAACGCAAACCAAAGTGCTTATGAATATACATTTTACATAGAAGATAGGTGTTGATGGACAAGATGTAGCTTCCAAACTCATCATTTATGTCATGGTTTCCATAGGAACATGTTTCTAATTTCAGAGTAAAGATGCTCCAGCAACGATGTCCCCATTTTCTTGATATCATGTTTGTCTCTCTTGTCTTTGGCTAAGATAACTCAAAACGGTTTACAGTGGCCAGAATTTTTAGTGAGGTGCTGCTAATCATGCAGATTCCTGCAGT
>PVIU01030453.1:0-16093 GCA_004026605.1 Ondatra zibethicus | reverse complement strand
AATGAGTGAATACATACCATAATCGTCTTTTTGGGTTTGGGTTACCTCACTCAGGATAGCGTTTTCTATTTCCATCCATTTGCATGCAAAATTCAAGCTGTCATTGTTTTTTACTGCTGCGTAGTACTCTAATGTGTATATATTCCACACTTTCTTGATCCATTCTTCCATTGAGGGGCACCTCGGTTGTTTCCAGGTTTTGGCTATTACAAATAATGCTGCTATGAACATAGTTGCACAAATGCTTTTGTAGTATGATTGGGCATCTCTTGGGTATATTCCCAAGAGTGGTATTGCTGGATCCTGAGGTAGGTTGATTCCCAATTTCCTGAGAAACCGACACAATGATTTCCAAAGTGGTTGCACAAGTTTGCATTCCCACCAGCAATGGATGAGTGTTCCCCTTACTCATCCTCTCCAGCATAGGTTATCATTGGTGTTTTTGTTTTTAGCCATTCTGACAGGTGTAAGATGGTATCTCAAAGTTGTTTTGATTTGCATTTCCCTGATCGCTGAGGAAGTTAAGCATGAGGGGCTGGACCACCCACTGAGACAGAGTGCCTGATTTGGGAGCTCACCAAATCCAGCTGGACCGGGACTGAATGAACATATGATCAAACTGGACTCTCTAAATGTGGCTACCAATGAGGGCAGAATGAGAAACCATCAACAATGACACTAAGACCTATCTCCTCTGCATGTATTATCTTTTTGGGAACCTAGTCGATTTGGATACACACCTTCCTAGGATGGGATGGAGGGGGGAGGGCCTTGGACTTCCCACAGGGCTGGGCACCATGCCCTCTTTTAAGGAAGCAGTGTGTGTGGGGGGGGGAGCAGGAGGGGGCTGGGAGAAAGGGAGGAAATGTAAATTTTTTTTGAATGGAAAAAAGTAAAAGAATATGGGGAAAAAAAAACTACCTCTCAGTATCAGCATCAATGGTCTCTATGTCTGGAATCTGTGCAGGTGAAGTGGAGAACTAGCCACTCCAAAGATAAGTGTGGGAGCTTCCCCCCCTACTTGCAGATTCATAGCTAGTTTTCCTTGTCACATGTGTAGGGACTTGGAACATTTGAACTTCTTCCAAATCTGAAACCTAATAGAGTCTGGACTACTAAGAAGCAGGTGATGAGCAGCAAAAATCGATGTGTGGGCTAGTCAGTCATTAAGATTTGAGTATGAAATGTCCCTAGGCTGGATGCTTGGTTCTCAAGCTAGTGGTACTCTTTTGGGAAGGCTTAGAAACTTTGGAGGTGGAACCTACTATCTCAAGGATGTGGGTCATGCCACACTTTCAAGTTTCTATCCTATCTCTTGCCCCCTTCTTTCTTTCTGCTTCTTTTTTTTCTTTTTTTCCATGTAACTCTCTTATTTTAATTTTTATTGAACTCTACATTTTTCTCTCTGCTTCTTGCCTGCTGTAGGAATTCCTACCACCAGTAGCCTTTAAGTTACTGGCTCACTTTGGCATGGCCTCTTATACTATATATGCCTCTTTTCCGGCTGCAGGATTCGGTTGCTGTTCCCCGTTCCAGCAGAGGATTGTGATCTGTGAGTCTAGCCCTAAATAAATAACCCACTATTATGCTCAATTTTGAGCTAGTGTGGGATTTCTTCTAAGTGTCCTTTACTTGTTCACTGTGAGGTGAATAGCTTCTGCCCCATGGTGTTTTCCTTCTCTGTGGACTCAGGATCAGCAGGCTCAATGACTGTGGACTGGGACTAATGCCTCTGAAATTATGATCCTTAAGAAATACATCTCCATGCTCCTGTAAGTTGTCCTATCAGGTATTTTGTCATAGTGTCAAAAATCTGAAGAACATACCATTAAGTATTACTTCAGGAAGACTGAAGGAGACAAAGAAGTAAAGGAGGAAGATGGATGACTGGCCCAAACAGGCACATGGTTCAGGCTGATTGCTTATCTAGGATATCAGAATGGTTTGCTGGCAAAGTCCTGGTCTAGTAAAAGTCACTTCTGTGTCTTTGGTCTTTTCAGGTTCTTTTGGACCCTCATTTTGTCCAGTTCCATCATAGCCAAGAGACCAGCTGCCATCTTGTCATTGGGAAGGATTGAGTGGCAACAGTAGTGGCTTCTGAAATGATAGCCCACCATTTTACTCTTCAGCCTAGAAGTTTATTCTTATGATTCACCTTTAAACCTCAGACAAGGGTAGTTTACCTAGGATTCACAGACTGCTGATGGGCTATGCTTTCAGTGAATTGGTTTTTATTTTGATCCCATATGCTTTAGTTTTTTGTGTTTTTAAAAACTGGTCTGAGAACGGCAGCTTCAACATACCACTGACTCTATCCTTCTATAAGTGCAGTCTGCCTTCTTTTTCTCCACAGTGAGTCTGCAGCCTCATGCAGCCGGAACCTTCAGCAACTCTGGAGTCCTTTAATTTCTTAATTGATGATGATGCCATTCCTTAGTTTATTTAATGATGGCTTGTAGCATAGATGACATTTTTCCTTTTCTATGACAGATTCTTAAAAGCCATAAAACACTCTAGGTCGACTAGACTTAAGCTTGAGCTACCCAAGATGAAGAGACTCCTCTTGAGAAATAAGCTCTATAAAATCAGTTTGTTGGCAAATATGTAAGGCATTTTCATACTGATTGATGTCTGAGAGCCCAGCCCATTGAGGTGGTGTCAACCTTTGGACTGGTGGTCCTAGGTGCTATAAGAAAGCAGGCTGAGTAAGCCAGGAGGAAGAAGACAGTAAGCAGCATCCCTGCATGACCCCTGCATCAGTTTCTGCCTGCAGATTCTTGCCGTGGGAACAGTGATGTAGAAGTCTAAACTGAAGAATCCCTGTCCTGTTCATGTGGTATTTGATCATAGCAATAGAAACCCTAACTAAGATACTCTTCTATTTTGTCTTAATTTCTTTTAAAAAACAAAGCAAAGAATATTATTACTCTTTAGCTAGGGCTGGACTTGAATCCAGGGCAATCATCCTTATTTGGCCTGCCAAGTGCTGGATTATTGGTATGAGTTACCACGCTCAGCTAACTCTACTTCATAGGTTCCCAACCCTTACTATCTTTTTTTGTCAGCAACAGAACAGAATCACCTCATTCTGGCTTATATCTAATTTATCTTTGTCTCCTAGTCACTATTTGGAGAATACTAAAGGTGTTGTCAAAATCTGTGGATATTTGAATGATGAATTTGTTTGTGTTCATACAATGACCCCACTTTTCTTTCTTCCCTTCAGAAGACTTGCAGTCCTGTTGCAACAGAGACTGCCTTGAGTCAAGATGCCATTCCAGGTAACTGAGAGCTTTCAGCCAGCTGACGTCAGATGAGAGGGATATTTTTCGAAATAGACTGGGAAAAGAAGAAGGAAAAGATAGTAAAGCAGGAGAGAGAGGGAGCAAGGATAAGGGAGATAGAAGAAGAAGTTGTGGAATGCGGCAACATTCTGATTGACACCCAGGGGTATGAGTTTCCTCTGTCATTCATAAAGAGATTATTCTAGTCCCACAGGCCTTCCTTATTGTGTGTGTGTGTGTGTGTGTGTGTGTGTGCTTCCATGTCACACATTCTCCAAGAACATTTTAAAATGTTGGTTTCTAATTATCTCTATAGGATGCTACATAAAGATACAGGACATCTCGGTGCTGGTGAGGTGACATGCCTGCTGACTTGAGCTTGATCATTGGAACCCACATGGTGGATGGCAACCCTTCCCTCTAGCAAATGTTCCTACATCCCACTAGAGAAAGAGTAAGAAATCAGATAGGTCTGGGATTGGTCCTACCTATTTAATATTTCTGTGTGATAGGAACATGGTTCAAGAGCTAATTCTATCCCTTTAATATCAAATAGTTTTTCCTCTAGTCTGCTATTATGATAGTCATGGTTTATTTTATTGGTGGTTTCCTTCAGATCTCTCCATTAGGTGCTAACACATAAATACACTTGCAAGAAAGAACACACAGGCCTCTATTGGCTTCTCCATCACACCTTCTGATGCCTGGGCCCATTCAGGCATGTCCTGTGGATGGTTTACTTTTGTTAAAAGCTCTGAGGAGAAAGGTCAGAACCTAGTAGGGATGTTGGTGAGGACCACTCAATAACGTTTGGTACAGAATTCTATAAAACCTGGTGATACTATTAGGGATTGGGAATGATGGGAAAGCCCTGAAGGAAAATATTATCTTTAATTCTCTCCCCTCCACCCCAATTTCCTATACAGAATATTGGCAATGCTGCAACCCATGTTCTTGAAAAGCTTGTATGTGTTTTTTAAAGTAATACATAAAAGTGGGTTGGTTGGTGAATTAGAAGAGAAAAATGAGACTTTTTTGTTTGTTTTATGTAGCAGATAGAGGTGGTAGAGAGGTACTTGTGTAAGTCAAAAGCTCTTCATATTATGTTTTATTGCTAGTTAATGTGTGCCAATGATCTATATGTATAGGGTTCCCTGTGGAATTTCAATACATGTAAATATCATTAATATTTATCTCCTTGAACATTTATTATTTTCTTATGGTGAAAACATGAAAACATCCTTCATCTAGAATTGTCTTTTGGCATCAGCAATATGTTGTCACCAACCATCACCCACCTTAAAATGTATAATACTTTTCTATTACACCAGGTCTTCTTTCTTTTTTATACCACTTTAAAATTTACAGTTATTGGGTGTGTGTATGCGTGTGTGTGCATGCGTGTGTGTTATGATGTGTATCTTGTGGCTCAAATGTGAAGATCAGAGGACAAAGCACAGGAGTTGTTCTCTGCTTGTATGGCATGGGGATTGAACCCAGATTGTCGGGCTTGGCAGCAAGAGCCTCTAGACACTCGAGGCTGAGCCATCTCATTGAGCACAGAGACATTTCTTCTAACTCTATTTTGCTTGATTTCAGAGAATGTGAGGGCAAGGAGCAAGGAAAGGATGAGAGAGCTTAGTCTTCTGATGTGTATGAGGAAATGATTGTAGCTGTTAATGTGACCCAGGTATTTCTATAGTCGCTGAACTTGTGAAACAGCTGGAGTTTGAATTTCAGTTTCTGTCCAGTGTTTCCATGTCACAGCTGCAATCAGCAAGGGTGTGAGTGTTGGTATCAGAGAAGGAAGTGTTGTTTTCATAACTGTGCTCTCTCATCTCTATGATCTGCAGCAGTCCTAGAATAGTCCATATTTCCTCCTTGTGTTCATGTCTTTCTGCTCCACAGATGTCAAGATAGGATGATGAATTCCTTGAAGACTATTATAGGTTATCAGTGTATCTGTGTCATCTGTCATGGGTTAGTGTCTTCCTTCTGTTGCTATGACAGACCTGTTCACCCCACATGAAATTGCTGACATTTTTAATCGAATAACCTTTTGATCATTAGGTGATTTTCTTTGTATTATTGGACCTTTGAACCACATTCTTGGCTTCTACCCACTGGATATCAGTGGCTTCCTTCCTAATTGTGGCAACCCAAAATGCATCCAGACTTTTCTAATCAGCTTTTGCATGGCAGAGTATAGAACCATCTTCAGGTATGAGCCCGAAGTGAGCTCAAAATTCATCATTTATTAGTATAGCATATATTTGTTCCATATCTACTCTACATATGCACAACAGCAAGTAGGGCTACATTACAAAATATTCCAGGATAATTTTACAATTTATGGGCTAGATTTCAGAGGGTTGACTAATTAAAACAACCATTAAAATAAATACACGTTTAGGATTAGAAATGTGATCTCAAAGGTCCTGGAGTTATGAAGGGTTGGAGAAAACATGCACCAAGTCTAATGCCTGATCAAGGTTGCTCAGATCCTTAAGCCCAATATGTCAGTAGAGAGTAAAATAGGAGGTAGTTTGCCTGACACTTACTCCTGAGCTGCTTAGATATTAGGAACGAGATACTGCTTCTCCTGACACATTGAGCACTGGTAGGCTCTGTGTCCATAAGCAAAGTGATTATGAACTTTGGTAATGAGCTAAGCCAGCTGAGACTAGGTGGGTGGACTCTTTGAAAGTGTGTATAGATTCATTACCAGGCTGCTTTCAATAGATTAAGCCCTGGGATATGACACTTAAAGTCAGCAGGCCCAGGAAGAATACCCCACCTCTTTAAACTGCAGTCTATGGTGGAAAAATAAAATACAAGAAAGAAATCATCTTTGGGGACTAATTACCAAGTTGAGATGCAGATGGAATTTCAGCAAGTAGCAGCTTCTACATTATTTTCTTTTATGCTTCACGTGGTTCCTTAGTCTATATTTTTAGTGTTTCTATCTACTAATGACATTCTCTCTCCTGTTATGTCTAATATGTCTCCAGCGATGTATTTCCAAGAAGGAATTCAATTACCTGGACAGACAGATGTGCTAAATGGCAATTTGAGGGTTATTATCTTTTTCTCAAGTTGATTGCAAAGCTGACTCATGACTCTAGCACTGCTGCTGGGGGTGGGGTGGGGAGAATCTCTGTCAACCAGCTGTTAAAAATGAAACCTCATAATGAGGGAGAAGACATGAAACACCAAGGAACTCTCTTTGCTCTTACCGATTGCTTCATTTAATTGGCACTGTTTTATTGAATTTTTAATAGAATGAAATGAGATTTTAATGTAATCTCCTTGAGTTTATACCTAATTCAATATATTAATTTATTACAAATCTTTCCTCATTAATTTGTTTTGTATGAAGTTATGGAATGGAAAGTTTTCACAATTGCCAGTTATTTGTAAATTTTTTAAATTTTCCTGAAAAGTTTTGTTGCTTGTAATGGGCAAACCATCGGGTAGCCACTCAAGTGTGTGTGTTTCTGAGATGAGGTAAGCTTGTGCTGGTTCAAATTTTATGAGCTTGGAGACTAAGTCTCAATTATTTTAGCCCTTCAGCATGATAGAATAGTATCCATAGCTTTAATATGCAGTGAAGTTCCTTTCAACTGAAATAAGGGAATGGCTAATGTCATCTATCAGTGCCCTCTGAAATGGGTCTCCTTGCAAGTCTGTGCTTCACTTGCCCTGTACACTATAGCTTTTTAAGGAATGTGATTTTTTTTTCTGAAAAAACATGCTGAGAAGACATTTGTCTCTTTACTATAGTCTGACTATTTTATCATAAGATATATAGAAAATTGGTATCAGACTTCTCAGCAGCAAATGCTCACTGTTACATTTTATTACAATGTAATAAGTACACTTGTACAGTTATATGGAGATTTAGGAAGTGTCTGCTTATAGAACATACTTTAATAGTATGCATAGTATTTGTGTCTATAACTTATGGAATCTCTTGTAACTGGTTCATACTTGTAACCAGTACATTTTTGAACTTCTGTAAGAACTGCATAGAGAAATAGTAAAATTAATTTATAGTTGTATATAACAGAGAAAGTTTCTGGTGATATTTGGTGACACACACCTGGACCTCTGTATTCAGTAGATTCTTTGGTTTTAATCCAAGCAATTGTGAGTCAAAAATATTTTTAACTGTGTGTGTACTGAGCATGCACACAATTTCACCATCATTGTCTATAAACAGCACAGTGTGGCACCAACAAACACAGCACTGGGAATGTATGAGGTGCTGAATAATACAGGTATGATCTGAGTATATGAGCAGGATGTGCTTAGCTTAGAGGCTTCATCTCTCTATAGAAAAGGCTTGAGCATCCATAGCCATAGATTTTGATACCCGTGGGAGTCTTGAATCATCTCTCTTCTGGATATTGAAAAATGACTGTATTCATGTAGACATTTTTGCTGTGTGTTTCATATAGCATGGGAGAAAACCTATTTGTAAGATTTTTTTGTGATGAATATTTTACTCAGCAATATATAACTTACTAGCAGACAGATCACTAGAAACATCCTTTTAATAAATGACTGCATGTATCTATTATTATGGTTCTATAAAAATATATTTGACCAATCTCCTGTGTTGCTTTCTCTATTTTAAATATTTTTTACTCGATTAAGTCATGCCATGGTCTTTTTACCAAGGGCATTTTGAATGTCATGTAGTGTTAAATGTAAGTTTTACTGTGCGTTAGGTATGGTTAGGCAAAGAACTCTCAGGATGATTGCAAGCTGAAATTTAGTTGGCTACTCACAGTTTTAGGAAGGACAGGGCGTGTCCTGTGTTGCCAGGTCCTGTCAGCTGGGCTCTCTATGCCTCTGCATTGTTACCCTGTTGAGTCTTACACAGCTCAGGGGGGAGGGTCAGTGGAAGCTGAGTTCCCACAACATGGACAAGCCTGCTCTCCAACTCTGACTTGTTGGTGCTCTCCTACACTCAAGCTTGCAGGTGGTCTTCACCCACTTGCTCAAGCTAAGGTGTTTCTCCTGGAGCTGCAGATATGCAGAGTGCCACCTCAGATTCAGCTCTACTTTGGGCGCTGACCTTTGAGGGACAGTGTAAGTAGCTAGGGGGAGCGGGAGAGAGAGGGGGATAGGAGAAATGGTAGCACCTACCATTGTTTCTTCTTTTGATATCTACTGGCTTAAAAGAAAGGAGACTTGGCTCCCGATAAAGAACTGCAGTTGTTTTGAAAGTCTTCATAATGTTGAAGCCAAAGGAAATGACAGATGTTTACATAGACTCGATAAACACTTGTCACTGACGGGCTACACAAAGTGAATATTTTCACATATATCTAAGTGTGGGTTTGTCTCTTTTGTAGTTGATGTGCAGCAGCTGCAGGATACTTGCATCCTATTTTCTATAGCAGGAAATCTTTAAACAGGGGTTGAGGCACTTTAAACTGTTGGCTTTCTGGACTGGTTTTCCTTCAGTAGGAATGATGACTTGGAATCATCTCCAGGTGAGTAAAGCAATGGCTGATTTGAGGTACAAATACAGTAGCATATGTGATGCTTGGGAAGGGAACTGAATCTTAAAAATCTGAGAAAAGTTAGAAAAACTGAATTTTATCGATCTTGGTTGAACATAGATAAGGCAAACATGTTGACTTCATTATTTTCATGATAGTGAGGAATGGTACAGTAATGTTATGATGTGGGAAAGTCCCCCAGCAGACATTTTTAGTGGGCTTGTTGGTCCTTCTTCTTTAAACATGGCTGGGATCCATTAGCCATAGAGTTTTGGACCTGAATAATGGTATTCTACAGTGTTCATGGTACTGTAACTAGATGGTGATGACTCCAGAAACTGCTCATGTAGAAACTGATGAATGGATTTGGAGTTGCTGTGGCGTAGAAGTGTGTAATCTCTTTTATTAATCCAAGGTCGAGTAGTTTGTAAGTGTTGCTCTACAGTGGATTAGAAAACATAAAGCAAAACCAACTGTATTAGCCAGCGATCTCTAAAACAACAGAACTGGTAGAATGAATATATATTTATTAATATATATTAAAAAGGGATTTGTTAGACCAACTTATAGGATGTGGTCTGGGTACTCCAACAACAGCGTTCTCATGTTGGAAAGGCTGAGAAAGCCCTAGTTGTTCAGTCTGCAGGACTGGATGCCTCTGCAATCTCAATGTGTCTCTGGAGTCCTGGAGGAGTCCTGAAGAGCTGCTGGCCTTCACTCTACTTTGGAATCCTGAAAAAGTTGGATTTACTACTGTCCTCAGCAGCAGAATAGACAAACTTTCCAGTGAGATGAGGGAAAGCAGGCAAAAAGCTAAGTTTCCCTCTTCTATGTTCTTTTATCTGGATTGCCACAGAAGGTACTCCCCAGATTTAGGTGGGTCTTCCTATTTCAAGTAATGTCAATAAGAAACTCCCTCACAGGAGTGCCCAGCATCAGTTACCAGTTATTTCCACTGTAGTCAAGTTGACAACTGAGATTAGTCTTCACATCAATCCAGTAAACTAAATCAAGTAAAACAAACAGTTTTTCCCCAAATCTAGTTGATTTTTCTCCTCCAAGATAATTTGAGAAGGGCTACAGTAGGCACCTTAAATCTTAGTCCATTGGGCTCCAGCTTGTACCGCAAGGCTTCTATGAGAATAATTTTAAACTTGTGTGTGTGTGTGTGTGTGTGTGTGTGTGACGTATAGAGTGCATGCGTGGAGGTCAGAGGAGAACTTAGCGAGTTCATTCTCCACTGTCTGGGTATTGAACTCAGTCTGTCAGGCTTGTCAGTAAGCACATTTACTCACAAGCCATCTTGCCCACTTCTCGATGGTTCTTTATGAAGAAGTTAAGGAGCAGTGAAAGTAGAGAGGACAGATGGAGTGAATAGACACAGCAGGGCTTTGAAAGTCTCTGTCCAGTTGAATGTAAAGCTGCCAGGCCTATTATGTTTCTCCTGGACCACTGTGATTCCCTCTCGGGTATGGTGAGATCTTTATATGACATCTGAGGACATTGAAACCAAGACTAAACTATACTATACCTGCATACTTCAGAGAATATTGTAACATTCAGCTTCCCATGATGGATCTTACACCTACCAGACATTGATACCCATCCTATAGCAACCATGAATGTGAGTACCAGAAGGCATATAAAAGAGAATTGGTTTTTTGATCTACATGCAAGGGTCTGAGACTTGACCTACAGTTCATAATTGCATAGAAGGCAATGAAAACAGTAGGGCGCCTGTTCTGTTGAAAGAAAAAAAAAGTAAAATAAAAGTTCATGTTATCTGCAATGATAAAATTATAATTTACGTCATTTCTTTTAGTTCAATGAGGCAACATTTGGTATATGTCTAGCTTCTACATATAACAGTTCTACACATAACAGCTGGAAAATTCACAGATGAGAGTCAGTGAAGAGAGGCTTCACAACCTGGGTAAATATGAAATGTTTGCCTTTTTCTGGCAAGTTAAGATAACTATAAATAAAGAAGCCATAGTGAATTAAGCTAATTAATGACCAATTGCCATGTTTAACAATCTCTTAACATCATTTAAAACACTTGGAATGAATATTAGAAGAGATGATTCTGTTTTCTATCCATTCTATTTAAGTGATTTACCTTTCTGCTGGTTAAGCATAAATACTGATGGATCCTTTTTGTTATTCTTACAAATAAATATCTTATTGGAATATTTCAGAGGGTAGCTATAGAATTAAAAAGACTATTATCAACATACCCTGAAGTTTGGGTTCCTAAAGAGTTATTATCATAGATACTCATTTAAAGCAATTGTGGTGTTTATACTTATTTGCACATTTTATAAGAAAGTTTATAAAATTAATAAAAATAAACCAGAAAATACACTTGAATATTCTTGCCTCATATGGCCCAGACTTCCAGATATAATTTCTTTTAAAGAAAACTTTTTATTTTTATCTTCAGAGCAGAATTTCCTCTCTGAAGGATATCATCATTTAACTATTTCTGAAAATAGAACTTCATTCCCTTTTATCATTTTTACCAACATTTTTGTGATTACTGGGAGTGAATAAAGTACACACGGAGGCCGTTTTGATCTTGTTTCCTCCCTTTGCCACATCCGCATAACTTTTGTCAAGTCCTGGTGCTTCTTTCCTGTGCTCAAATGTATTTCCACTTACTTATTCCCTCAACTACGCTTGCTGGAAATGGGGCAATAAATGGATTTCTGTTTCCTTACCTTCTTCTAATCTCTTTATATGCATTGCAAGGGAGTTTGCTGTAAATTCCTCCCCTGTGCTACTTTCCATCACAGCACATTAGTTCCCATTTGAATTGAATTAACCTCAATTTATGACTTAGGAGCCACTATCTCTGTGTCCTCTTATTTCATTAGACACCAAGCAAGTGTGTCTAAAAGAAGAAACAGTAACAACAAAAATCCACCAACTTGAAGCACTTTTTTCTACCATTACTATCTTAACTTAGATTCCATTACTTGTATTCTTGTGAATCGGGTTGGTTTTCTAGGGGTGGTCACTGCTTTCCCACTTTTGGAGCTGCTGGGGTGTGTTTCATTACTGTTGCTACTTTCCTATGCAGTTGTGAAATGGTCCTGAAACAGCATGTTGATAACTTGCTCTTACAGAGCAATGCAGTCTCTATCATCAATCTCATCAAACCACTGATGCTCTGAGGCAGGGTGAGACTCTGGTGATGGGGATACAGTTTAGGAATGGTTTGGGTAGCTCACATCTAGAGAGGAAAATGAGGAAGAGTCAACAGATTGGTTAAAGTAAAACAGGATGTCAGTGATCTAGGAAAAGATGAAATAAAAGATCATTTGGCAAGGGATTGGAAACTAGAGAAAAACTAATTTGAAAAAAAGGGGGGCAGGGTTCTAAAGGAAATTAAAAATGAAACCTGGAGATTTTCTGAGACTATGGGGCAGATGACAGCAATGTTTTTATATAACTGAGGCCAGAATAATTTTCAAGGAGAGAAAAGAAACTCAAGCAGTTTAGGTAACTGGCTCCTGGGAATTTTTAGTAAAGATTCTGTGATGTTATTAGCAGCTACAATGAGTGTATCTATGCCAGAATGTAGACAGATAATAGTTTAGCCGTATTAATGTTGAAAAATATAATTAATAAACCATAATTTATTTAATGCAATTTTAATATTTAGTTTTAGCTATTATATTAATGAAAGTATCAGCATTTTGCCTCTTACTTTATTATAGCCTAAATAAGTAGAGTCCAATGTAGTTGATATAGTAGCATAAATAATATATATACTTATATACATACATATATATACTTACATCTGCTCCATGTTTAATGAGATATTTGTGAGAGTCATGTGCGCTATAGCATACAATTGCAATTTAGCCATCCATGCCAATCACTGTATATTATACCCTGACCCAATTACTGAAGTCTATTGTGAATGGGCTAATGGATGTTGGAGAGTTTCCGCTCTAGGACTCTTACAGAGTGCTGTTATGAAACTTAATACAGCCATTAGAAGCTAGAGACTATGGCTGTAGGACCTCAGGTTAGAACTCACCATTCTGGGCTTTAATTAACAGAGACCCCAGAATTTTCTGCTATCATATTTCTCATATTCTAGCTCCAGTGGGAAGTAGCAGATAGCAGCAAGTATTACCTTCGAGTACCAAAGTTTCAGGTGCTAGGGTGCTCACCCCTTCAATAACAAAGGTTACAATTCGAGGCTTCTACTGTCAGGATATCCAGACTTGCTAGGGTAGTGTTTCAGTTCTTGACCCTAAGAGAGTCTGGGAACTCTTCCAATGACCAGTTTCTATTGAACAAATGTACCACATTTTCTTCCCTCATTCATTCATTGGCAGACATTTAGGTTATTTACAATTTCTGGCTGTTATAAATAGAGCACCAGTGAACAAGGTTGAGTAAGTGTTCTTGTGGTAGGATGGAGTATCCTTTGGGTATATGCTCAAGGGTAGTATAGCTGAATCTTGAGGTAGATGGGTTCCGAGCTTCCTGAGGAACTGCCACACTTATTTCCATAGTGGTTTACAAGTTGGCAGTCACACCTTACCCCATATCCCCACCAGCATAAAATGAACCGTCGCTTTGTTGATCTCAGTCATTTTGATTGGGGTAAGATTACATCTCAGAATAGTTTTGATTTGCTTTTCCCTGGTGAGTAAAGATGTTGAACATTTCTGTGTTTCCCAGGCATTTGAGTTTCCTCTATTGAGAATTTTCTGTTTATATCTTTACCCCAATTTTAGTTGATTTTTTTTGTTTTCTTGATGTCCAGTTTTATAAGTTCTATTTCAGATATTAGCCTTCTATTGTTTTTATTTATTCTTTTTTTAAAAAAAAACTCTTTTTTTTTTTTTTAAAAAAAACTCTTTTGACTCTTTGTTCTTTTGGGTGCCTACCACCCAGCTCTCAAGTAAATACATAGAGGCTTGTTATTACTTATTAATGCCTAGTCTTAGCTTGGGTTATTTCTATCCAGCTTTTCTTAAATTATCCTATCTACCTTTTGCCTCTGTGCTTTTATCTTTCTCTATTTCTGTGTATCTTTTATTTCCTTCTTATTCTGGGTCTGGCTGGGCGGCTGGGTCCTGGCATCCTTTTCTCTTCCTTTTCTCTTCCCCCTGATTTTCTCCTCCCATATTTCCCCTCCTATTTATTCTTGCTGCCTTCCAGCCCCATCTATCCTTTCTCCTGCTATCGATTGTCCAGATCTTTATTAGATCAATCAGGTTTGTTAGACAGGCACAGCAACACAGCTTCACAGAGTTAAAAAATGCAACATAAAAGAATGCGACACATCTTTGCATCATTAAACAAATGTAACACATCTTCAACTAATATTCTACAACACTCTATTTGATATATAGTTGATAAAAAATAATCTCTAGTCTTTCCCAATTCTGTAACATGATTTGTCAGAATGGCTGTGTCCTTTGCTGTACAGAAGCTTTTCAGTTTCACGAGGTTCCACTTAATAACTGTTGTTCTTACTGCCCATGCTATTGATGTCCTGCCAATGTGTTCAAGTCCCCACTTTTTTTTTTCTGTTAGATCCAGTGTATCTGGCTTTATGTTTAGGTCTTTGATCCATTTGCGCATGAGTTTTGTGTAGGATGATAAGTATGGATCCATTTGCATTCTACCTGAAGCCATCTAATTGGACCAGCACCATTTGTTAAAGATGTCAAAATACACTTTTTGACAAGGTGTATTTCTGGCTTCTTTATCAGCAATCAGATTTTTGTATGTGTGGATTTATGTCTGGGTCTTCAATTCCATTTCATTGATGTCTGTTTTTGTGCAAGTTTCAGGCTGTTTTATTGCTGTAGCTCTGTAGTACAACTTGAGATCAGGGATGGTGATACCTCCAGCAATTCTTTTATTTTTCAGGATCATTTTAGTTACTGCATGCACGTGCGTATGTGTGTGTGTGTTTCTATATGAAACTGAAATTGTCCTTTCAAGGTCTGTAAAGAACTGTGTTGGAATCTTGATGGGGATTGTATTGAATCTGAAGATGCATTTGGTGGGATGGCTATTTTTACTAAATTAATCTGACCAAACAATCCATGAGCATGAGAGAACTTTACATATTCTGATATCTTCTTCAATTTCTTTCTTCGTTGTCTTAAAGGTTTTATCATGTAAATCGTTCACTTGCTTGGTTATAGTTACCCCAAGATATTTTGTATTCTTTCGAGGCTATTGTGACAGGGGTTGTTTCCTTGATTTCTTTCTCAGTCCATTTATCATTTTTATATAGAAGGCTGCACAGCACTATGTAAATGACTATATAACAACCCAAAAGAAAAGGAGTGGGATGCTTAAAATAAGGACTGACTAGTAACAGATTTCAGAGTACTTAGCAGTATTCTAAAAATGTGAAGTTCTTCCTCAGCAGAACAGAGAGAGGCAGATCTTGCTGATACATCTCAATTGCATGTCTTTACACTTAAAAACAGACAAAAATAATCTATAGTATTTTTTGTGTTATCTAACTATATGTTGCTATAAAAATGTCAGAAATAATATCTTTAAAAAGATTTATTTTGCCTAAGTTTTGGGGATTTCAGTCCGTGAACTGCTGTTCCTGTTGCTTTGGGCCTACAGGATCAATTACCCCACAGATAGGAAGTCAAAAATGAGGAGGTGAGTGGGGTTGCACAGTCTTCTTCAATGGCACCTTTTCAATGACATGAGCGTTTCAAGGGTTTCATCTTGCAGCAACAATATACAGACAAATTCCTGGCTTTGTGTGTGTGTGTTGGGGGGGGATTCAATATCAAAACCATAGTAGAGAGTTAAGGTGATTGTGACACCCAATGAGGTTTTTCCTGGGGAAATGTGAACTCTTTACCTCAGATGGGTCACTGATGGCAGACCAAAGAAACAATCCCACTTGAGTTCCAGAATCAATGAGTTTACTGGGGTCCCTAATGAGATATTAATGAGGGGTTACTTATGGGGACATGGATGACTCAGGATATTGTTCAGAAGGCCCATCACAATATGGGTGTCCAGTTGTGACAGTTGCCTCTGTGGAACTCCTTGAATAGTTAGCAGTCAGCTCCACTGAAGAGTCTCCCTTGTTGAGAATTCTCTATTCAGATCCTTACCCCATTTTTTAATTGGGGTATTTAGAATTTTAATGTCTAGTTTCTTGAGTTCTTTGTATATTTTGGAGATCAGACCTTTGTCTGATGTGGGGTCAGTGAAGATCTTCTCCCATTCAGTAGGTTGCCTTTTTGTCTTAATGACTGTGTCTTTTGCTTTACAGAAGCTTCT
>PVIU01030452.1:0-16089 GCA_004026605.1 Ondatra zibethicus | reverse complement strand
TGTAAGTAATTCAGCATATTAAATGTTTTTCTTTATAAACATTGTCATGGTCTTGTTATCTCTTCACAGCAATAGAAATCCTAACTAAGACAGAAGTTGGTACCAGGAATGGGGATATTGTTGTAATAGACCTGACCATATTTTTTTGAAGGAATTTTGACTTTGAGAGTTTGGGTTAGGAAAGCATTGGAATGGTCTATATGAGTATGAGCATTGAAGACAGTGTTTCTAAGAGTTATTTGAATTGTGAGGGGTTCACTCAAGAGGTTTCAGAGAAGAATTTTACTATGTTGCTTAGAGATCATTCTTGTAATATTTTGGTGAGAAAAGTGGCTACTTTTGCCCTTGACTGAAGAGTCTGCATGGAGCTAAAGGGAAGAGTTTTGGATTAATTCCCTAGGCAAAGGAAATCTCAAACAGCCTAGTATATACTCTCTTGTGTGGTTATTAGTGTTAACTCTAATCAAGATTTATAATGAAAAGGAGCAAACTGAGCAGGGTAAATTACAAAATGTAGACCTTAAGGAGAAAAAGAGCATCAGGAAGTGGAATGGAGTTAAGTCCTGTGTTCAAAGAGATAAATGGATTAAAAAATGGAATAAAGGAAATGGTGATCTCAGGGCAAGATCCCACCCAGCTAAGTTTCCAACTTGTGAAAGGGAATTGAAGAAAAGTGTAGCACCAGGTATGGTGGTGCAGGTCTTTAATCCCGGCACTTAGAAGGCAGAGTCTGGTAGATTGCTGAATTTGAGGCCAGCCTGGTCTACAGAGCAAGTATCAGGACAGTCAAGATTGAGTAGTGAAGACAGAAAACAAACTGGTGAAGTAATTGAACAAGGGGGCCATGTTCTAATCCTAGCAAGCAGAAGAATTTGACAGCTTCAGCTACCACATGGTTCTTGAGTTAAGAATAGAAGAAAGGGGCCATGAAATTTTCACCCATGTCAAAGAAAAGCTGCTGAGGCCATGCATATATCAGGGGTGCCCCTTAATGGAGGCTTAGAGAGACCATTGCATGAAGCTGTGAAGTTGAAGCTTGGATTGCCTTGGAAAACCTGAGATGTTGGAGATGCCAGAGTTGTAGGATACCTACCAAGGAGAGCTGCTAGCAAGAAGTGGAACTAGCTCAAGAGAAAGAAGTGTGTTGTAGTCAACAAAGCTGAAAAGAGTTGGGTATCTGAAGAGTGTTCTGATATTGGACATGGAGATGCAGAGTTTGGAGTTTTCCCAGCTGGTTTTTCATCTTGCTTTGGTCCAGTATTTCCTCGCTATGATCCTTTCCCTACATTGTGGAATGGTAATGTATATCCTATGCCATTATATATCGGAAGTATGTGATTTATTTTTTAATTTTGATTTTTATAGGGGATTATACTCAAAAGATTGCATGATTCTCAGAAGAGACTTTGAACCTTGTACTTTTAAATATTGTTGAGACTGTGATAGACTATGGGGACTTTTGAAGTTGAACTGAATGCATTTTTTGCATTTATGATATGACAACAAGGCTTTAGGGGCCAGGGAGTAGAATTTAATGATTTGAAAGAAAATGGCCCCCAAAGGGAATGGCACTATTAGGAAGTATGGTTGTGGCCTTGTTGGAAGAAGTGTGTTACTGTGGCAGTGGGCTTTGGGGTCTTTTTTGCTCAAGCTTTGCTCAGTGTAACAGTGGACCACTTCCTGTTGCCTGAAAGATGTAGGACTCTCAGCTACTTCTCCATGTCTGCATGTCTGCTACCACGTCCCACCACGACAATAATGGACTGAAACTCTGATCTATAAGTGAGCCAGCACTTTTAAATGTCTTCCTTTACAAGAGTTGCTGTGGTCATGGCATCTCTTTACAGCAATGGAAATCCTAATCTGCACCTCTCTTGGGTTCAGTGAATGGACTTTATGCACATGAAGAAAATAATGCTTAATATAAATTAATATAATTGTCAATCTTTTTCTACTTTACTACAGTGGAAAGATTCATTCTTTCAGTGACTTGGGTATCATCAGCTGTCTTTGTTTTTTTCTTGTTGTTGTGATAACATAGTCTGACAACAATGACTTAAGGAAGGTAGAGTTTATTTTGGCTCACAGTTAATGGTATAGTCCATCATGACAGTGAAGTCAAAGCTGAAAGAGCTTGAAGCAGGTGGTCACATTGCATCTGCAGTTATGAAAAAGAAAGACATGAATGCTTTTACTCAGACACTGTCTCCTTTATATACAGCCCAGGATCCCAGTCTAGGGAACAGTTTCACCCACAATAGGCAGGTCCTAACCCAGCTGGGATAATCAAGATCATGTCCCATAGGCACACCAGAGCCTGTGGTTCTAGATCTCCTCAAGGGACAATTGAGATTACTCATTTTATTACTTAAATGCATGTATGACTGCTGTGGTCTTGTTCGCTTTGTTTGTTTGAGACAGAGTCTAACTATGTAGGCTGAGTTTGCTTGACACTTGCTTTGTAGACCCAGTCAGCCTTGAATCTTAAGTGATCTTCCTGCCTCTTCCTCCTTAGTGCTAGGGATCATGGGTATGCACCACCATGCCTGGCTTGTCTTGTCCCTCCTAGGTTGTGAAAGGAAAGGATCTGTACCTACTAAGGTCTGCATGGATCTTAAATCTTTGGTCTCTTTAAATAAAGAATATGACTGTAGTCATTATTAGTCATTAAATCAGAGTAGCACATTGTTCAATATTATGGCTTAGTCACAAGTGTCCCTCTCAAAAGGCGTATGCTTATGTTAAGGCTTGGACTCCAGCTGTTATGCCACAGAGAAGTGATTGGATCCTGAAAGAGCATCTTCATCAATAGACTAACCCACGGATGGGCACATATTGAATGGGCTCTTAGGAAGTGACTGAGAAGACTAAAATGAGACTATTTACATAAAATATCCATTTCTTAGGGTAAAGACTCAACAACAGTCAGCTGTTTGCAATTGTTATCATTGCTGAAAATGTTCATCAGTAAACAACACAAGAAAAGTTGGGAACAGAGGGCCTTGCACTCACACAGACACACCAGGGAAAGAAAGAATGTTAAACAGGCACAGTAATTTCTTCAAAGGAAGAGGTATACAGCCTGTTTTCCACCCAGAAGGCTGTAATAGATATAGCTAGTAGCCTAGTTGACCTCTGCACTGTCTGTGTGGCCAGGGGCGGCTCCCATAACCAGGGCTGGAGATGTTTAAAAGATTACATGACCTTTGCATTGTCTGTATGACTGGGACCACACCAGAACCTCACCATGGCTCTTAAAATAACACATATAGCCCCATCTTCATGGAAAAAGTTACACGTACTTTGAGAAGAGTTCCCATGTAATTGTGCCTTATTATGCACACAGGATTGTGTTATAATGGGAAACTTCTTCCCCCCAAATTGTTCTGTACTTAAATATACCTAAAATTAACTGCCCAGTGTCAGACTCTTGCAGTTTGAATAAACACTGACTACTGAGTCTAGAACCAGATTTTTCTCTTGCCTCATGCCTCTGGCAATCCTTGTATTTGTAGAACCCACCACAAAACATTGAAAACCTTTGGATACCCAATCATCCATAAAGAACTGCTAATGTTTGACTTTTGTAAGTTTCAAATAGAAAGACCTGGTAGCAAGTTACAAAAAGCATGTTTTAAATTGTGTTAAACTATCCACAAATGTATTTATTTAGGCAAAAGAAAGTCTGAAACAGTGTCTCTAGTTCCACTTTTCTATGATTTTTATTCTGCTTTTCATTATACCTTTTCAGGAAAATAAAGTGATAGGCAAAACTCATAACCATTTACAAAAACAACAACCAAAGCAAGAGCATTTCCTTAAAAGTGTTCCTAGCTGCATAAACCAATTGGCGGGCCACCACTCGGGAGGCCAGTCTGGGTTACAAAGTGAAAGCCTGTCTCAAAAATAAACAAACAAAAATATTTTAATATTGATGTTCAGTTTTCCATTAAAAAGATTTATCTATTTTATGGGTGTTTTTGCCCCCCCCACCCATGCATGTATGTGTGTGTGTATGTGTGTGTGTGTGTGTGTGTGTGTGTGTGTGTGCCTAGTGCCTGTGGATGCAGGAAGAGGGTGTCAGATCACCTGGAAGTTGAGTTACAAATGATTGTGAACCATTGTTTGGGTGCTAGGAACCAAACCCAGGTCCTCTGCAAGAGCAACGAGTGTTCTTACCCACCTATTCATTTCTGAATCCCCATATTAATGCTATTATTTTGTATTTCCATAGTTTGATTTGATTTTCAACATAGTGGCACTCATATTTTCTTCTTTATGCATTCACTTCTTTCTTTTCTTTCTTCTTCTTTTTTTTTCTCCTCCTCCTTCTTCGTCTGAGACAGGGTCTCTCTGTGTACTTCTGACTGTCCTGGAGCTCACTATGCAGATCAGGCTGGCCTTGACCTCACAGAGATCCTCCTAATTCTACCTCCTGAGTGTTGGGTTTAAAGACTTTGTGCCACTATGCCTGGCTTGCTCATAATTTTATTAGATGTCAGATATCATGAATGGACATTATTGGTCAATGATTTTTAAATTACTTTTTTAAGTCTTGGATTTTGTCCAGGTAGCACATTTATTTAATTACATTCATTAAATTTTAATGTTTATAGGTGTAAGGAACACATTAGTCTAAGACTAATGTATTCCTGTTGTCTTCATGATGTGTTTGTGAGACTTCCCCCTGATGTGTGACCGTGCGTTGTTAGACTTCCACCTGATGTGTGACCATGCGTTGTTAGATTTTTTTTCCATTCTGACTGATTAGAAGTTAAACTGTCCTTAGCTTTCTGTGGGCTTAGAAAACGTTTCTTTGACATTAGTATTTTCTTACTTTTTTGTAACTTCCTTACACATTTGTGGATGAGCATTCAGTTAAAGACTCAATATGTCTGCCTGTTGATCACGGGAGCTCTCTTAATGAGATTCCTTTTTTCATTCCCATGCCTCTCAAGTTACAGCTGAGTTGAGCTCCAATTTCTGTTTTTTCAACAAAGCAATATGAACAGTTTCTCTCTGAGGTTTTCCTTCCTGCTCCCTGGGTGGCAAACAGTCTCCACACAGTAAGCACTTCAAATGCAGGATGCAGCCTTTTTCATGACTTCCGGAGACCACAGTGCTGGCTTCCTTTTGTCCATTTCTTTTTTTGTGTGCTTTGCATGTTTTTAGAAGGGTAAACTGAGAGTGTAAATCTGGGATATTATATTATCTCACCTAGTTAGAATTTGAAGATGACAGTGACATTTTTAGTTATGAACTAAGCCTTTATGGCCGTGCCATCTCTCCAACTCTACAATGTCATTCTTAATGCTTGATTACTACATATATGGAAGTAGTTACCTTTTGTTGGGAAATCAAATTTTCAAAAAATTTTTTCTACCTAATGATTTTTAAAAAGACTTAATTATCTGTTTATTTGTGGTGTTAATGCTTTGTTTTCATACATATCTGGTTACCATGTAGCGTTCATAAGAAGGCATCAGATCCCTTGGAAATGGAGTTACAGATAGTTTTAAGGCATGATAGGAATTCAGGGGAATCAAACCCAGGTCCTTTGCAAGAACAGCAAGTGCTCTAAATCCCCGAGCCATCTTTCTAGCAATAGGCAATCACATTTAAAAACATTTGGAAAGATTTATGCATTCATGTTTCTACATTTGTTTAAATACTCTTTAGGTAGTATATTAAAGAATAGTTTAAAAAAAACCCAAAATTTCTTTAGCAACATGTATGGGTATTGCCAAATCATTAGGAACCAAAAGACAATCTTCTTAGTTATCTGATCTTAGAAACAATCTGGCACATAGTAAGAAAATAAGCATGGGCAAAAATATAACCCTTGCTACTTAGAAGAAGTAAACTGCGGGCATGGATTAAATGAAGCTGTTCACAGCACAGAGTGAACAGAACCACTTGACTATGCACCCTGCTAAACTAGGGCAGTCTCGCTATGGAGGACCCAGTGGATGAACAACCAATGGATGTTCTCAGTGGAAGAGTACTGATAACAGTTTCCAAAGGGGGAAGTTAGAAGGAGCCATGCCAACAGCATTCCAATTTATTCTTCCAAATCTATCATTCAGGTGACTCTCTTCCTGGAAAAAATGGAATAAATCTATGCAAAAAGGTGGAGTTTACCCTAAATTCTGCCAATACAGAAGAAAACACCATATAGAGGAAATAAATGGTTGCTTCCTAGTGACACCCCCTAATTATTATCACATCCTAGGTGATAGGCACCATATATTGACCCATTAAATCCTTGCCTTAATTCTACGATGTAGATGCTATTGTCACCTCTATTTTGCAAGAAAGACTCAAATTTTGTAGTGAGGGGGATCTGGTACAGCCCAACCAAAGTCACAGTGTTTTCTGGAAGATGGTTTGCAAGACACTTGCATACAAAATGTTGAGAGATTTTTAACTGGAGTTGGTGGTACATATTCTTAAATATGAGGGTAAGTATATTTGATATAGGTTTATTTATAGACAGTGTTTCTGGCTAATGACAACTATCAGCTTACTAATGTGCACCTAAATCCAGGAAGGCTTAGATCAATCTGCTATAGAAGGTTTAAATTTATTCAGATTTAGAGTTCTACTCCATTCCTACCTCCCGAGGTTGAACCTAAGCTTCTAGGTTGTTCTGTTTTAAATAATGATTTCTGCATCACCAAGTGCTTAGTCTAAACTCTGCTTGGAGCTTTTTATTTGTCGGGGATTCCAGGTTCATACCCAAACGATTTGGATCATAAATGTCCCACAGAATGCTGAAGTCTTGGTTCCCAGCCGGTGGTGCTCTTGGCAGGTGTTGAAAATCTCAAGAGGCAGAAAGTAATTAGAGGAGATGGTGTCTGACGTCATACCCTTGGAGGTTATATCTAGACTTCAACCCCTCCGCTCACCTTTGCTTTCTGCTGCCATGATGTGACCAGCTCTGTCCTGTAACACCTCTGGTCTTGTATTTGCCTCAACACAGGCTCAAAGTGACTAAGGACCAAAATATCTGAAACCAATCTACCTTTCTTCCATGTAAGTTGTTAATGTCCCCAACTTTGACACCGTGGTGGGGAGTTAACACACAGCACTCAGTTCTAGTCTCTCTGCCAAGCTTCTTTCCTGCCCTTTGGGTAAGTTCCAGCTATTTTGGGGTCTTGAAGGAAAGTGAAGAACAGGAGACTGTCTGGCCCTTCCTCAATTCTGTCATTTGTAGTATAAACATTGCTTTTCCATTTTAAAAATAAGCTTTCCTCACTGTTTTAAAGCAGTTGACTAGGTAGAAATGCAAGGTCTATTGAAAATTTATCATTTTTAGTTTTTGTCCTGATTGAACAAGGGAAGAGAAACAAAAACTTTAGTAATGAGGATGAGAAACAGAAGAAGATTGAGTTATCTCCATGTTAACCTCTTTAGTGAACTGAAAATGGAGTAAATTATAACCTCTGGCCAAGGGCCTGGAATTGCCAGTTGGATGGGTGGAGTGCCTGTTTGGAGATGGACTCAGGTGTGCTCCCCAGGGCCCTGAAGGAGCTTGGAGTTGGGCTGGTGGTATCACAGTGCAGCCAACATCCCACTGCTCAGACCGATTTACAATTTAAACATTCGCCTTGGCTCAGTAGAATATGTGTGGTGGAATGCAAAGAAGTCTCCTGGGGGTGTTTGGTTTTGTTCTCCTTTCTGTGCTTCCCCTGCTCTTACAACTTTACATGTATTATGCATGTATCTATATATGTATGCATGCATGCATGCATGCATATGTGTGTGTTTGTATATACGTGTACGTGTGCGTGTCTTTACCCATGATTATACCTCTAGCCATGGGCAGTGACTTGAATGAGGTAAAAAGATGAGTAATAATAATTTTTTTTTCTTTAAGGCACAGTTTCTCTGTGTAGCATTGGCTCTCCTGGAACTATCTTTGTAGACTAGGTTAATCTTGAACTCACAGAGATCTGCCTTTCTCTGCTAACCGAGTGCAGGATTAAAATGCAGATGGTGTACACCATTGCCATGCTTCTTATTGGGCTTCTTTGCTGTTCCCCTAATTTTATGGACTCAGCTACTTCAGACTATATTTAGCTAATTCTTAAAATGTTGCATAAGTTCCAAGACTACATAGGTAGCAGGTGGCAGAGCCATGGTTAAAACCTACACCCACCTGGTGGTGAAGGCTGCTTTAATTCCTTTAGTTTGCTTTCTCCCTGTGAGTAGGTTTGGTGATACGCCAGATTCTTTGCTCCCAGCATTAGCTCTACTTCCCAGCCTATGGAAAATCTAATATTCATCCTTGCCTTTTCCCATGCAAATTATCAAATTGAGTCTTTGTCTTAGTTAGGGTTTTTGTTGAAGAGACACCATGACCATGGCAACGCTTATAAAGGGAATTATTTAATTGTGCTGGGTCGCTTACAGTTCAGAGATTCAGTCTATTATCATCATAGTGGGACATTGGCAGTATGCAGGCAAACATGGTGCTGGAGAAGTAGCTGAGAGTTCTATATTTTGCACAGGCAACAGGAAGTGGTCTGTCTCACTGGGCAGTATCTTGGGCATATATGAGACCTCAAGTCCACCTACACAGTGACACACTTCCTCCAACAAGGCCATACCTACTCCAACAAAGCCACATCTCATAATAGTGTCACTGCCTTTGGGGGCCATTTTCTTTCAAACCACCACATTCCACTCCCTGGCCCCCAAATGCTTATAGCCACATCATAATGCAAAAAAGCATTCAATCTGACTTCAAAAGTCCCCATACTCTATAACAGTCCCAAACTTATTTAAAAGTCTAGAGTTTAAAGTCTCTTCTGAGATCCTTGCAATCTCTTAACTATAACCACCTGTAAAATCAAAATAAAAAGATCACATGCTTCTGACATATAATGACACAGGATATACATTGGTATTCCAAAACTCAGGGAAGGGAGCATAGAGAGGAAACTGTACCAAAGCAAGATGGAAAGCCAGCTGGGCAAACTCCAAACTCTCCATCTCCATGTCTGATGTCAACACATTCTTCAGATTTCCAACTACTTTTGGATTTGTTGACTGCAACATACTTCTTTCTCCTGGGTTGGTTTCACTCCTTATTAGCAGTTCTCCTCAGAAGGTTTCCCATGACTCTGACATCTCCAACATCTTAGGGTCTCAAGGCCATCCAGCCTCTACCTTCACAGCTTCATGGAATGGCCTCTCCAGGGCTCCGCTCAGGGACACCCCTGATATATTCCTGGCCCCATCAGTTTTCCTTAGATGCAGAGGCACATTTCATAACCCTTTTCTTCTGTCCTTGACTCTAAAGTGAGAACCACATCACTGAAGCTGCCAAGTTCTATTGTTTTCCCGGATTGGAACCTGGTCCTCTTGTTCAGTTACATCTTCACTGGCTTTCTGTTCTTGATGATTTTCTTCACTGTCTACGCTTCTCTGTTCTGGAATTTGCTCTATAGACCAGGCTGGCCTCAAATTCAGAGATCTACCAAGCTCTGTCTTCTGAGTACTGGGCTGATGGTCTGCACCACCACACATGGTTCTAAACTTTTCTTTAATTCCCTTTCACAAGTTGGAAATTTAGCTGGGTGGGATGTTGCGCTGAAGTTACCACTTCCTTTATCCCATTTCTTAATCCATTTATCTCTTTGAACACAGAACTTAACTCCATTCCACTTCCTGGTGTTCTTTTTCTCCTCAAAATTTACATTTGTAATTTACCCTGCTCAGCTTCCTTCTTTTCATTATAAATCTTTATTAGAGTTAACAGTAATAACCACACAGCAGTATACTTGGCTGTTTTGAGATTTCCTCTGCCAAGGGAATTAATCCAAAACTCTTCACTTCAGCCCCATGCAGATTCTTCAGTCAAGGGCAAAAGGGAGCCACTTTCTTCACCAAAATATTACAAGAATGATCTGTACGCAACATACTAAGATAAGGAAGGCCGTTATTTGCTTTTTCGCCTGCCTTCATGTTCCGTGAAGTCTGAAGTCCTATTGCTACTCTCTGCCTGGTTGTGTCCTAGTCCTGGGTCAGTGGGACCGGCAGCATCCCAGTGATTTTCCTGTGTGCAGCCAAACCAACCCTCTTGCTTTCCATTTCTTCACCAGCTCTGCAAAGTGTAGATGTCAACATGTACTTCTCCATGTGGGCTTAGGTTGAGCAACATCACCAAGAGCGACTTCCCCTTAGCAAGTGAGAGAAGGGTAGATTCAACTATTCTTGAAAATATTACATTTCTGTGCAGCGATATTCACACCAGGTCTCTTTCTCCTTGAACCTACAGAGATACTATTTTACATAGTCATCAAATCACCGTTCCCTTCCGACAAGGATTATTCCTCCTCTGTTACACCTGGAAGGGTGACATCTGGATTAAACAATGGGACTTGTCTGTGCAACTTCCCACAGTCATAGGAGAAGTGGGAGCTGATCTCCATGACATTTGGAGTTCTCCCTGGCTCCTGAACAATGTCATCTGCCCCCCAACTGCAAGGAAGCCTTCTGTAATAGCCTACCAAAGTTACGTCTGATGGAACATGTGGTCAGGTCTCCTGGCATGGTCAGGCCACCATTAGCCTCCAAGTAGGCAGCTGATCCTATCTTGAGTCTTGACATCATTGTCAGTCCCCAGCATTCCCAATAGTGACATTGCCTCATCTCTGTTCCTTTCAGCAGAGCTTTTGACTGGCAACTAATTTTTGTATGAAAATTCTTAAATCTCATGTGAAAGTGAAGTACCCAGAGGTTCTCACCCTATACCCATTGATTCTTGGTGCCAGTCTGGCATATAACATACTCTGTATCTCCATCAGATACCCATCATTGATGGTGGACTATGCCAGAGTCCAGATGAGAAAACTTTTAAATCCCCCTTCTCTTAGTTGTGTATCTTAACATTCATTCCTTTGCAGAAACAGAAGTTTGGCATGTTTATCTAGTGGTCCTGGGTAATGGAGACATCAGTAGGAGAGTGAGAAACTGAGAGGAGGAGGGGAAACAGTTCATATAAAGGACATAAAGCATATAAAGCATATAAAGGACAGCATGCGTTTTTTCATGCTACTTATGGTATGCAAATGAATGGAACTTAATCACTGGGATTCTCCCATCCAAGGAAGAGGGAGATGTACACTCGTGTATATATACCATACCTACTAGCCTTGAGGTGAGGATTGACCTTGTAGGCATTTGTTTTCAGGGGCCCTCCCCTCATGTGCTCTGGATGGAAGAAGAGCAGGGTTGGTGGACAGAGAACACTATCAGGCAAAGAGGAGAAGGTGCTGCAGATGGAGGCCAGGCTAGCATGACCAGATGGTTGGGGCTAAGAGGCTATGGCTGCAGTATTGGTGGCAATCTGCCACAGTCCCTTCTTGGCACCACTTAGATGCATTTTGACCTGTGATGAGTTTACTCTGCTCTGTTATGTATTTTTTCAAATTTGTGACTCTGGGTACAATGCTGGATAGACAAAATATTAACTACATTCTCTCCAAAAATACCAACCTCAACCACTTAATGTGAGCAAGTTAGTGGAATAAAGGATGGACCCCGTTCTTGCAGTTAGTGCTGCTGTTATGAGGGAAACTGGTCAGCTTTCCCATCGTTAGGAATCCTAATCACTCTTTACCCATAGCTTGCACCTCTGCTGGTCTAGGTTAACTGCCTTCTTGTGTCTTGCAAACCTTCTCTAAAAGGTTGTTTGAGTCTTTGTTTACTGTGGCTTTGTCTAGCTAAAGCGTCTGCAATTTTCAGGCTTTTTCCCATTTGTGTTATTCGAGTCACACCTGCTCCAAGTGCTTCTCTCAAAGCACTTAAGTCAGCAGGTACAACTGATAAGGATTCATTGTCTTTGGTTGCTACAGTCTGAGAGCAGCTGCAGCTTCATTTTATCCGAGAACTTAGGATGCTTCCTATAGACATGCCCCGATGTCACTTTTCAGCAATGTGAACCGACTCACATTGGTAGGGAACCGGATGAAGAATCACGACTTTTCACTATGCCATCTGATACCAAGCTTCTACTTTCTTTTGGTCTGGTTATATGTGTGGTGTGCTACCCACAGGTCTTCCCCATCTAGTTTGCTTCCTGGAGCTTCAAGGTCAGCAGTTGCTGTCACCACCAAGGGTGAAGACTGCTTGGCACTCCAGCTGTCACCCATGCCCCAGTGCTTCAAGCGCTATGACTAGTCATTTCTTCTCTTTGAACTCCATCTTTTCTACTGAAACCAAGGATCCCAACTCTTATCGGAGTATTTTCTGTTGTAGTGTTTGACTTACAAAGGGTGGACACCTGTACACACTGACCTGACTTCCTCCTTAATAAAAGGAACTTATTTGGATATTTCCTGAGGGCATAATTGGTGGGGTTTTCTGGTAATATCTTCCAAAACTATTTTAGCATAAGCCTCTGAATCCACGATCAATACATAATCTGCCATGGCCATTTTTAGGCATTTCTACTTCACTTGACACAGACCCTCATGATCTCCCTGCTTCTAGAGTATTCGTAGCAGCAAGGTGAGGCTGGCTCAGTTATGTGGGTTCTGAGGCACGGGAGAATGCTTGAAGTTTGCAGATCAACAACAGATCCACAAGTAACTCAACATCTGCCTCTCTCCCCACTAATCTATATCTAAGATCCATTCTTGGTCATAGCTATTTAAATTCTGTGACATTTGCCTGTAGTAAGGAGGAGAGGGCTGCATTCCTGGCGCCCGGTTAGCTTATGCCCGAAATAATTACACAGAAACTGTATTCATTGAAATACTGCCTGGCCCATTATCTCCAGCCCCTTATTGGCTAACTCTCACATATTATTTTAACCCATCTCCATTAATGTGTATCGTCACTTGAGTTGTGGCTTACCGGCATGAGTCTAACCAGTGTCCATCCTGGCCAGAGAAGCATGGCGTCTGCCACACTGCCTTCTCTCTCCCAGCCTTCTGTTCTGTCTACTCTGCCCACCTAAGGGCTGCCCTATCAAAAGGCCAAGGCAGTCTCTTTATTTAACCAATGAAAGCAATACACAAACAGAAAACCCTCCTACACCATTTGCCTTAGTATGAAATGGACTGAGAATTGTCCTGACCATTTTTCCACGTTAGCAGTTTTCAAAGTATGGTCCTTAGACTAGCACAACCACCTGGGACTTCTTAGAAATGCAAGTTCCAATGTGTTGTCCAGTAACGGAGGATTTCAAAGTATGGATCTGACCATCAAAGATGTGACAAATCCTCCAGGTGATATAGATACATGGTAAAGTTTGAAAACCACCAATACAGAAGCCATGAGCCAGAGTGCAGTGCAGATATCAAAGTGGTCAGATGTTGTTTTGTAAGCAAACTGTTTCAGATGTGACTTTTTCATGGTCCAAGTTATGATCTTCTACCATGGAAGACAGAGCTGGTTCTGCTAGGTAAGGAGTTCCAGAAGATTATTGATTCAAGATTTTATGTGCACACACCTAGTCACTCTTATTCTAGATTTTAGGTATACTCCTTTGTAGCACTATCAATACAAACCCAGAGACAGAAATTGGGGTTCAACCTGAAGGTCAGAAAAGCAAAACAGCCAGCCCCTGGCTCTTACCTCAATCCGTAATGGAGATCTTGCCTCTAGGAATCTCAGAATGAGACTGTGTGTGTGAGAGCTCTTTCCTCCCATCTTACATTCCTCTCTAGTGCTGGGATTAAAGGTGTGTGTTACCACTGCCTGGTCTGTTAGGCTGATAAGTGTGGCTGTTTTGCTCTCTGAAGTTCAGGCAAACATTATTTATTAAAATACAAATGAAACATCACTACACCCTGACAGGATCGCGACTTTGTCAGAAGGGATTCCCCATATTATACAGTCAATCTTACCAACTATTACATTCACAACATGATCTATAGCCTGACTAACGTAGGTTGTGGTTTCCTTTGCCTCTGGAGGGTGAGAGGCTCTTTATACACGGGTATAATGGACCAAAGGCATTGAATTTTGGGTTGACAATTGCCTAAGCTGACTTCATGATTTTATTTTTTTTCATGTTAGTGGCAAAACAACCAGTATGTCCTCCCTTTGTCTCTCCAGTCTTCTAAGTGATGATATAACCTACATTCTCTTTCTCATGTGTATGTGTTGATTCAGCATGGGTAAGTCTTTATTGGTATGGCTCTACAAAAATTTACCTTTCTGTTGTTGTCTTGGTTTGAATTTCTTTAGAAGAACACTCTAGCACAGTAGTTCTCAAAATGTGGATCATAACACCTTTGACAAACCTCTATTTCCCAAAGTATTTACATCATGAGTCATAACAGTAGAAAAAATACAGTTATGAAGTAACAATGAAAATAATTCCATGGTTGGGGTCACCACAATGTGAGAAACTATATTAAAGGGTCATAGAATTAGGAAGGTTGAGAACCATTGCTCTAGAACAACATTCTAACATAGAATTCAGTTGCAAGTAGATTAAGCAACTTCTATCTCATTGCCCAGAGCTATGTCACATGGACCCGTGGTTTTGTAGATCATTTGATATGGAACTTAATTTTTTTCTCCTACTAACTATAACATGAAACAGCAAGAATAGAGGTAAATATTGAATGATCCCACAGAAATTTGCCATAGAACAAACATGCGTGTCAGTGAATATGCATTTTATTGCAACTTCTGTCTTTATAAAGCTATCTCTATTCAAACAGAATGAATAGTGAGATTGTGGTTGGTAGGGACAATACAAATCATGAGAAATGCAAATATTTGTCTATATTAGATGATGGTCTGAGGATGGGGGGTGTTTTCCAATACCAACAATCATTGTTAGAGCTAGGATAGTTCCAGAGAACTTTTCTCTACTTAAAAGCAGTTACATTGCATGTGGTGGCAAATTCCAGCAATACCAGTAATCATAGTACTTGGGGGGTTGATTGCCAAGAGTTCAAGGTCAACCAGGACACTTAGTGAGACATTTTCTCAAAACTACCTTGTTCACTGTTAGTGGAACTGTAAATTGATACAATTGTCATTATGGATGTTCCTCAGGAAAACTTAAAATAGAGCTTCCATGATGAAGCTTATACCACTTTTGGCATACACCCAAGGTCTTTATTCAGAATGGCTAAGATGTGGGATCAGCTGCCAATAGATGAATGGATAAAGAAATGTGACACATACACACAGCGGAATTATATTCAGCTGTAGAGAAAAAGGAAGTGATGGCATTTACATAGGAAAATAGATGAACTGGACCTGAGTATGCTGAGCAAAATAAGACAGATACAGAAATATGAATTCTGCCTTCTTTCTCTCAAATGCAGGTCCCAGATTTACCCACATGCATGGTACAGGCATGAAAACAGACCGTTTTAAAATGGGTCAGGGGAAAATAGATAATAGGATGTATACAACATGGAAGCAGAAGGGGGTCTAATGTGTGTGTCAGGAGACTAAGTTCTCTTAGACTAAGTCAAGAAGTTTTTCATTTTTTTCATTAGGAAACTCAGAACAGTTCAGCTCACTTGCTAGACTGCATTTCATGTGGTAGGCATCGTGTGTCAATTGCAAAAGTCAGTTAAAAACAGGATAAAGCAATATCATGTCTAATGTTAAGACTAGATTAAAATGTCAACTTGAAACTTGACCCTAAAAGCTAAAAGTCATCCCACACAATTCACAAATATTTGGGATTCAGGAGTTACTAGCACTCTCTCCTACAAGACCAGTATGTGGCCAGACTTCCTCCTCTTCCCCCATCTCCCCTCCCCTCCTCCTCTTTCCCCTACTCTCTCTCCCCTCTTACTGTCCCTTCACTCTTCCCCTCTTCTCCTCTTTCCCCTCTTCTCTCCCCCTCCTCCTCCTCTTCACCCCCACTCTCCCCACCTCCTCTTTCTCCTCCTCCTCTTCTTCTTCTTCTGTACTATTTTCAGCTGAAGAAAAACATGACTCCTCACAGAACAGTGTTTCATTATGTTGAACTGTGAAAATGTTAAGATGTGAGAGAAGCATACCACTTTTGACAAAAGCAAGTAGTTTTAGGAATGTTAAGAGGAAAAACCTGATAAAGGTTCTATCTAGCGAAAGATTCTCTATTCAAATTGGGAAAAC
>PVIU01030451.1:0-16086 GCA_004026605.1 Ondatra zibethicus | reverse complement strand
GAGGGAGGGAGGGAGGGAAGGAAGGAAGGAAGGAAGACAAGAAAACCAACCAAACAACAGCAGTGACTTTCAGGTGGAGAGCAGGCTGAGTCAGGAAAGAATATACTGTGCAAACTCAAGAGCCTGACTGAGGATCCTGGAACGCGTGTAGGAAGCCAGCTGCCTTTGCACACACCTATAATCTCTGAACTGAGGAAGCGGAAGGAGAAGCTTCCTGAGAGTTAGTAGCCAGCTAGTCCAACTGAGTTGGTCAGGACTAGGTTCAGTGGAGCTCAACATATAAGGTAGAGGGGCTAGAGAGATTGCTCAATGGAGAGACGATGCTTGAGGGCAGTGACTGGTCTTCCAGAGGACCTAGGTTCTATTCCCAACACCTACATGGCCACTCACAACCGTCGCTAACTCTAGTTCCAGGGTTTCTAATGCTCTCTTCTGGTCTCCATGGGAACCAAACATGTGCCTGGTATATTTACATACATGCAGGCAAAATATTCGTACAAATACAATGAAAATTTAAAAATGTAATTAGCCGAGTGGTATGAACATATAAAAGAGCAAAGCAGAAATTGACTAAGGGAGACAGCTGATAACAGTCCCCTCCTCCACAGTATATGCACGTGCATTCCCTGCATGAATGTGCTCACACACACACACACACACACACACACACACAATTAATTCTGATCTGATCTGAATCTAGGCTGAAAAGTACTTGACAAGTATTGGATAGTGTTATTTTTGTGTTCTAAGAAAATTCATTTCATCAACCTGATATCCACCATGAGGGCCTTTTGAGGGAGGGTTAAGTGAGAGGAGCCTTGGCTATTATGGATAGAATCGTCTACTTTGCAAAGATGTTCAGAGGGGCTGTTGTACCTTCCATGGGGGAAAGAAGGCATACCCAAGAGGCAGAGAATAGGCTTTTCCAGATACCATACCTGCCTGTGTCTGACCTTGTACTTTCCAACCTCCAGAACTGATTTATTCATTTCTATTGTTTATACTAAGTTATTCAGTCAAAGATATTTTGCAATAGCATCTTGAACCAGCCAAGACAGAAGTCCCTTTTAGGTTTTTTTTTGTTCTCCGCCCCCCACACACAAATTCTTACATTTGGCTGGGGATGTGGATCACTGTTAAAGTAGTTGCCTAATTTGTGCAAAGCCTTGGGTTCAACTACTCAATACCTTTAAAAAATGTCAGTCAATCAATCAGTAGTCCATAGCTGTAAATGTTTCTTGCCAGCTACATATATGTATGGCTTGCCTATAGTCCTACACAAGTTTGAGGATGACTCTGCCTCTTCTCTGACCTTGTGCTATGATTTTAATCTTTCAAAACCAGATTCCTCACCTCTAAAGAGGCTAATCCCCCAGGTTGCTGCAAGAATAACTCAGGTCTGGGCCGTCCCCTCCTCTCATGGAGGGTTTATGGAGTAAGAGCGCCAGAAAACTCCAGGCTTACCGAAAGACAAAAGCAAACACACTCTGAGTGTCCTTGATCACACAGACAAGAAGTTCAGAGGCCGTTTATCATTTGTCTCATTCTCACCCAAATTTGTCGCTCTGCTTTTATCCCACCATCTCATTAGATTTGCTCTGTAACTGAAAATGTTTTATTTAATAAATTCATTAAATGATGATCATTACGATGGGGTTTCAATTGAGTCCTTGAGGCAATATTTGCTCATATGAAAATATTGGGTAATTTAAAAGAATTATCAGGAAGATTAAAATATTAATATATTCCCCATTTCAAATTTATAGCTTCCTAATTATAATTATCCATCTTTCTTTTTAAGTTAGCTTTAATTTTAAATAAATTATGCCACGTGTTTTATAAAAATCTTTTTAAAAAGTTGATTGGGTATTTTTAGGTCAATATGTTCATTATTATCTTAAGATTTATATGAATGACTGAAATTGATACCAGAAAGATAATTGCTAACCAATTCAAATGTACTGTGCAGGTCATGTTGTTTCTCACGGATCTAGTGCATAGACAAGGATTCATGTCTGAATTAAAATTTCTGGGAGGAGTGGGAACACCTGTATCCTACCACTTGGTATAGTTGTAAAGAGAACTGATACAAGATCTAGGCCAACCTGGGCTACAGAGTGAGTGCCAGGGTAGCCTGGGCTTGTTCTAAAGTGAGACCTTATCAGAAAAAGTTGAAAGGAAGCCAGTATAAATGGTATTATAGAGAGTGGGGGTGGTTCATCTGTTACACAGCTTCTTAATTATCAATAATTATCTAATTAAAATCTTGATTTTTTTCCCTTTCCACTTAACCTTTTTATTTTATTTCATTTTTTTTGACCATTTGTTATTGGTTCTTTGGTTTCCTGTGGCACTCAAGTATTTCCTTGAGGTTTTGTCTTGAGAACATTCTCTTGCTTGCGATCCTGTCTTATCAGCACTCCTGTGATCCTGCACAGCCACACGCTCACCTGTTTGGTTCTTTCACCGAGCATGCCTTCTAGATGTTTTACACAAAAGTGAACAGAATTAAATTAAAAGGGGATCCTCACACTGTAATTTTATCTCTGTATGTGAAAAAACATAAAAAAGATGGAAAATTCTCACAACCTTTTTAAAATGTGAAAACATTTGGATGAATTTTTCCAAATTTTGAAAGTTTAGATAGTTTAAGATGCATGGTTGGGTGGTATATTCAAACATTTCCTTGGAAAAGACCACATGTTGGGGACATTGAAGTGTAATTATCACACGATTGCCACTGAGTTTTTGCTAGTGAGCCTGGGTGACTCCTCTATTAAATTAACCAAGCCATTGTTTTAGTTCTTTCCTCATGAAACCGTATGTCATGTGAGTATCTACTCATCTTCTATGTAACAAAGGAAATGTGAATTCTTCCTTAGAATTGGGAGTCTTTTGTGGAAAGGTCAGCTACTCAGCTTCAGACAATACCAGCACCATCCCTAGTAGACAGGAGCATCCTCTTCCCCCCATCCCTAGTAGACAGGAGCATCCTCTTCCCACCATCCCTAGTAGACAGGAGCATCCTCTTCCCACAGCTTCTCTGGAAGCTCTCAGGGTAATCCTTTTAGTCAGCCAGCCCCTTTGTAGCCTTGAAGCTGTTGGAACCGAGCCACTTGCTATCCTTGCCATGTATATTTCTCAGACCTTAAAAGGCAGATTCATGTATCTTTGAGCAAATCTAGGTCTGCCCACCCTAGTAACTGATAGAAGCCTCTGGTTCCACCTCAGTGTTGAGCCCTGACTCTGCTGTTTCACTGGCAGTCAGTTTTCCCGAGTTAAACAGTGCTTCAGCATCTTTGGACGGCCCAGCTTCTCTACCCCTACCCTGAGAAACACCATCTTGTCAAAATGTATTCTCACTTTCAGCAAAAAGCAGGTGTACCTAATGAGCTGAACTTGTTGTTGTACCTTTCATATGTTTTTGGTTAACTCTTTTTTTGTTTGTTTGTTTGTTTTCCTGTGACACTAGTTGGTAACCAGTGGTGAATTGGTTTCAGTATGGGGGTAGAGTAAATGGATCAGGCTTAGCAGAAAACTTAGAGTTTGTGAGAGTCAGAGTAGTGGCTACCAGAGGTTCTCATGCCCAAATTCCTGTAATCTCTGATTGTTACCTTATATGGCAAAGGGCATATATCTGCTGAGAGTAAGTCAAGGATTTTGAGGCCCGGAGATGATTCCCTAGTGCTTTGGGAGGCTTGGTATAATGACAGGGATCTTGGCAAGAGGGAGGCAGGAGTCAGTTGGAAAGAAGCCAGTGAAACTAGAATCAAGGGATGGAAGTCTTTGAAGCTGGGGACCAAAGCTTCAAATCAAGGAATACAGACAACCACTAACGGTTGAGAAAGAGATGGAAGTGGATCCTCCCCTTCAAGCCTGCTGTGTGACATTGCTCCTGGTAAGACCTAAGCTAGGAAATCAACAAGGACCCAAAGTAAAAGTGCCTACCTCCAAAGACCAGGTTAGGGAAGCAGTGAACTATGTTAGGGTTACTTACAGGACAATGGCCAAAGAGCAGAAATAATAAGAGCAGAAAGCACTCAAATTCAGTTGCATCATCAGATCTACCCCAGCATGGGTGACAAGTCACAGAAGATGGGAGCAGACTGCACAACCTGCAGAGAGCTCTCCATGTTGGAGTCTTTTTGCAGTAGCTCAGTCAGCCTGAGCATCTTCCAGGCAGCTCAGCCGATCTGTGTCTTATCTAGTCAGCTTGGCGAATCTCTTGATTCTTTCTTAGCTGACTTTCCTTCCTTGGTGATGTGAGCCTATTCTAGGAATTTCAGCTTGTCATAGAGTGGTCCTCACTGCTTATATAGACTGGGAGAGGAAGAAACCTAGTGAATCTGGTCTGTTTTAGGTACTTCCTGAAGGCTGTGAGTTTGCTTCATGAGCTTAAAGAACTTTCCTGCTGGATGGAATTCTTCACTTCCCTTTGGAACGTACATGTCTCCAAGAGCTTTGCCGTCACCACCAACCCTTCAACAGCCTGTGTACACAGCTATCTCCAAGACAGGAGGTTTGAACCTCAAGGGAATCTGTTGCACAAAGCACTGCTCAGAGGGAAGGAGAGTCCAAGTTCAGACCCGTGAAACTGACCATAGATTTCTGACCTACAGAATTGGGGGGGGGGCTGTGCAGTCTTAAGTCCTTTAATTCATGATAACTCATTTCAGCAGCCAGCAGAAGCTTGCAGAGATCTTCAGTGTAGATGAGTGTGTCCTGGAGTCAGACTGTGTACAGTCTAATGCACTCTACTTCCCATCAAAACGGCCAGGAAGCCAGCAATAGAGGACATGACCCTTCTGACGAGGTTCATGTTTTGGGACAAGACTCAGAAGGCCAGGAACTTTGAAAGGTCTAGTGTGGCCTGCTTTTCTATTTGCTTTAATGTTTTGTCTCATTAATTCCCCTACCCCTGCCTTTTCCTGCAACTTTTCCAGCAGCTTCCACCTTAATGTTACTTACACTCTTGACTCAGTGCTGCTTCTTTGGGGTAAGATAAAGTCATCTGAACTTGAGTTTGACATTCCTTCTACTTCTTTTACATGACTTTCAAAGGAAGAGGCAGGCATGCTTTCCCATATCGTCTTGATTTTCTTAGATGCCACGTTGATTCTTGACCCAGTAACTCCTGGCTCTAATGTTCATTGCCTATGAAACCTGGCAGTCTATCAGTTGTGACTTTGCCATACATATTGACAAATAGGGAAGTGATCGTGTTACTGTTAGGTGTATTCTTAAGACAAGCCTCTCCACCGGCACAAATGACTCCAATCAGATCAAATTAGACCGAATAAAAGATGCCCTTGCTTAATAAATGTAGTGCTCCTGGATGGCACCTGAAAAGCATGGCGAGGGGAAGAGAGAGAAGGGGAGACCACCCAAAACCCAGAGACCACGTGTTCGTTTCCTGGCGGGCAGTCTAAATAGCCTGTGGGAGTGGTCACTGCTTGGCAGGCTTTCCCAGAGGTGGAGTCTGGACTAAGGCAACTCCCAGGGGAGGGAGCTTAGGATGGATGCCAGGGGCTGGGGTGACCCTTCCAATCATTCCAGACTCCTTGGATAGAGAGGCATCATCTCAAGTCTGCCTATTTCCTGCATGCATGGGGCAACATGGGAGAGGGGAAAGCTGGGAGTTGGTGGGCTCACACTCAGCGAGAGGTGTGACTGGAGAGGTATCCTAATTTTAGTTGTTAGGTGTCCTTGATCCAGGAGAGTTGGTACCAACGGTGAAGTCCCAGGAGCTGGTGCAGGTGTCAGCATTGTCTGGAAGTGCTTAATAAGTTGGTCTTGGCTCAGACAGCAGGAGTGACCTGTAAAATATGCTTGAAACTGGCTGGGGTTAAAATAGGCTCTGGAGACTGTTAGTTTTTTTACCAGACCTGATTTTTGATATAGCAGCAGAACTTTTTCCAGGAACCTTTAGGTATCTGTAAGCGAACTGGAACAGATTTACATCTTGGTGCCATAGCAAAAGGCTATTGCTTTAGGTTAAAATGTATTTACATTTTATAAGACAATTAAAGGAATTGGGAACCCTGGATTTTTAAGATACACCTGAAACTTGTTAATCCTGAACTATGAAGCCTGTAAAAGAGGCATACCTGTCTGTATTTTAGTAAGAAACTTAGCAAATAAAGTAATGAGCTACCAGTACCTTAACTCATCAAATGACATTAAACAGACTGGGAGGGATAAATGAGCATAAATAAGACAACTTTTTTAGCTACACAGGCAATTCCAAGTCTCTTCTTAGTCCTTGGAAACCATCAGCCTAGAAACTGTACTTGCCATTAGCTGCTGAGTACAAGAGGTCCAAAAATTTTCCAGGGGGGAGGAGATTTAGTCTACCTGTCTTGGCAGAATGAGAAGATCGATTCCCCAGGTGGCATCCAGGAAGCTAAAGAGGTGAAAGGCCACTTTTTGCTGTGTGGGTGGCTTTGCCAAACATAAAGGCAAGCCTGGAGGCAGAATGTTTTTTGCAACCATAGGCAGAATATCTTTTGCAACCACGCATCTTCTTGGAGGAACTATAGGATGCTGTGGGAGCTGGCATGTCTCTGTGTTAGAGGCTCTTTTGTTAAATGCCATACTCTCAGATCTGTAAAGGCACTTTACCATTACCTGTTATTTTTAACTGGGCATATAAGCTAAATTTAGACGTATATTTTATCTCATTAGTTACAGTTCACCAATGATAATAAATGTAAAAAGATTAAAAGGGATATTTTAATAAGTCAAAGAATACCAGCACACATGGGTACTCTTACCCAAGATGGCAGTGAGGTCAAAATGGAGGTTACCCACGTGTTTGTATTTTTCCAGAGTTGTTTTAATCAGAGTTATAAGTTTTACTGATCTTAAAACAAGCACTCATGCACACACATACATAAATCAAGCATACTATGAAAACACACTCACATACCCACACAGACATACTAACAGACATTATCCTAACAGACAGACAAATAAAACACTTTTAGAAACCTGTGCCAGCTGAGTAACTTAAAAATCCTGGCATAGATAGGTGGCAGAAGCTGGAGAAGCACAGAGGTCCCACTAAAGATGAGATTGGCAGATGCTGTAAGAGGGAACAAGAACAAAACGACAGAGGACCTGTACAGTTTTAGAGTGGAAGAACAGGGGAAACAGATTTGTTTTAGAGAATCCCAGAGTGAGACAAACAGCAAACAGCTAGAGAGCAGGGAGGGGGAGTGGAGGGGGGAGCAGGGCGGGAGCATGCATATAGAAACCATGGGCTTTTGGAAACTTGTTAGATGTTAGATAGCCCCAGTTTAAAAGGATTTTTGTAAAAGGCAGGTGAAGGGCATTTGAGGATTTGGCTTCAAATTATAATAGCCCATTTAGAAGCCAATGCCAAATTGTGGGACTTAAGCCTGTTGCAATGCGTCCTCTGGACAGTAGTCTTAAGTCAAAATGGGGGTTCAAGAGAAATGAATGACAGACGTCTCTGGTCCATGTAATTTCTCCCTTCAATGAAGTCTGGCTTCGCTGCCTGGGTCAGGCTCTCAGCACAGCCACAACTGCATCGGAAAGCCAGAAAATTGACAAAAATAAACGCAAATGGGTCCCGTAGCCCTGCCTGTCATGTACTCCAAAAGGGGAACTGACTTAGAAGAAACCAATCTTAGCCTGGTGGGGAGCCCACGAGAAAGGCATTTTCCAGCATTTGGCCCTGGGGCAGTGGGAAAAATAGACCCCCCTCACCCCGTGGAACATCCATATATTAGAAATATTTCTTAAGATGAGCCTCTCCGCTGATGCAAATAATTCCAATCAGACCAAATTAGACCAAATAAAAGATGCCCATGTTTACTGCAGTGCTCCTGGATGGCACTGGGAAAGCATGGTGAGGGGAAGAGAGAGGAGGGGAGACCAGAGAAACTCGGAGACCACGTGTTCATTCTCTGGGGGGCAGCCTAAATAGCCTGTGGGAGTGGTCCTGACCGTTCCTGGGGAGGGGTCACTGCTTGAAGGACTTTCCCATAGGTGGATGCCAGACCAAGGCAACTCCCAGGGGAGGGGCTTAGGATGGATGCCAGGGACCGGTGACACTTCCAAACAGTCACTACTTATCTGAACAGCATTTTTTGTGAGATTCTACTTAATACAAATTACATGTTGCTAGTTTCATAAATGATAACCATTGAAGAAGTCCATGACCTCTAGGAGTAAATGGTGAAGAACAGAGAAGTCTGATGAGCAGTGGGATCCCAACCAATCACTTGGGAAGGGCTACTTCATTTTCATATTTATTTCTTTGATCACTTATCAGTTATAGAAATTACAAAGGACATTTCAGGGGATATGGACTGCTCAGGAAAGTTTATTTATGGATTAAATTGCTACTGGGATTGAGTTTTGAAAGTCCTTAATTAGATTTTGTTTTGTGGGTATTCATATATACTTATGAGGAGAGTTAATATAAACTAGTTGATATTTTTAAAGAATCTTGCTTGGCGGTGGTGGTGCACACCTTTAGTCCCAGTACTCAGAAGGCAGAGGCAGAGGCAGGCAGATCTCTGTGAGTTCAAGGCCAGCCTGGTCTACAGAGCTAGTTCCAGGATAAGCTGCAAAGCCACAGAGAAACCCTGTCTCGAAAAACAAAACAAAACAAAAAAATAAAAACAAATCCAAAAAAACCTTTTATGCTACATTTTCAGAAACATTACCCTTTATGACCCATAAATAATAAATAATGATGAACATTATTTTAAGATGTAATTGTAGTCCTTCCAAGTGTTCTCATAAAACAATATATTAGAAACACAAATTATCATACGGAGCCTGAGCTATGGCAAACTTTCTGAAAAAGATGTTGTCTGTTTTTGAGTGCATCTTTTGCTATTGTAACTTCCTAGGTTCTATGCACATTTGTAGTGATGCAAAAAGTATCATACACATTACATATATATACATATAATGGCTATATATATATATACATACAGACATACGTGGCTGTAATGCATTTACCTCAATGAGAAATAGTGTATGCTGCTGATGCCTTGATCTGCATACATTTGGGATTTAATCGCTGGCAGTTTTTTGCTTATTTACTCATCCTGACTGCCTAATGAATAGGCTGTAAGGCTCTAATTTCCAGCCAATCCTTGGTTTATCACCGAAGTTTATCAAGTAATAAACATACTGCGGCATCAAGACTGTCAGGTTTTTAAAAAGCAGTTTGTCAAAGGTGGCATCTGGCAAAGAGGCAGATCCACAAGCATCATGCTGGTGGATGTGGGGTTGTTCTTTCTACCACTCACTCGGAAAGGCTAATATTATTTTCACACACACACACACACACACACACTGTCAAGTTTCTATTTTTATAGTTAGCTTACCCCACATATCCTTAAGCTATATAAAACCTTTTGGCTAATGAAAAAAAAAGTGACATTTCTGCATATTTATTACAATGCTGTTCTAGAGGGTGACTTTGCCTGATAGGATTTCCCCAAGAGCAGTGTCAGGCTGGCGACAGTAGACATCACTGATGACAATAACATTGCATATTTAGTCAGGAAAGGTCAATACGGAAGGACGAAACAAAAACAGCTTCAAGCGGCATGATTGTTCCTCAGTACTTGCCTGATTCAGGGGAGAGAGAACTATGTCATAACCCTGGTGAGTAGTTAAGTAAGTCGCCAGAGTCTGAGTGAATGCTTTATTATACATTTGCCTTCCCCCTGCCCCTGCAATCTGGCAACTCCATACTGAGGGCTATCCCCAAGAAAAACGGTGGTACTTAGCCATGAAAGAATATACAAAAATATTCCTGACAGCTGGAGTCATGATACTCCTGAACTGGAAGTGACCCATGTGCCCATAAAGAGTAGAACGGACACCTATAGATTATTTATGTAAGTGGACAGTTTGCAGCCATGAACGTACACCGTCTACTGCACTTCCAGGAACTTTACAAATCTCCAGCACAGAATCCGATTGGAAGAGGCTGGATGTGAAGGAGAGCATTTAAATGATTTCCTGCCCATAAAATTCAAGAACCAGCCAGCCTAATTAGCAATGATAAAGTGGGGTTATAGTTACCTGTGGGTGATGCACGGCCTGGGGATTTGCTCAGAGTGCTTTTATCTAAGAACGGGCCTTGGAGGTTTCCAGAGATGGTAGAAACATGATGCCATTGTGAACTCCCTATATGGTTGCAGGTGAATAGATACATGCAAAATCTACAGGAGTATCCTTCCTTGTGTGTTCTGTCACTTAACAAACGGCTCCAAAACAGAAAAAACTGAAAACTGCTTATTACTGCATCCAACAAAGTCATGGATCAGGGGTTGTGACAGAATATTGCATAATGCAAAGCTGGCCCCAGGTCCAGCGTCTCTGTTGGATGACTCAGGTGAATTGGACAGTCTGTCTGCTTCCCTCCTTCCCTCTCTCTCCTGTCTCTCTCTCTGTCTCTCTCTCCATTTTACTGTCTTTGACTTCCTAATAACACAGTGGCTTCCAAAGATGAGATTTATTATCTCCGAACAGCGCGAATTTTAAGTAGTTAGCAAAGACAGTAAGTACAAAATCATGAGCTCCTCCCAACATGGGCACAGTGAGTTCTGCCTGAACTCTGTTGAGGGTCTTGCCTTTTCATTCCCAAAGACATAACAGAAGAGCAGTGCTTTCAAGAAAATCTGTGTTAGGTAACACCAGCGCTCACTGGGTCCACTGTATTCAGAGAGAGGAAACACATACCCTCAGATGCACTTCTTGGGGGCAAGAATGTGAGCGTTTTTATTTGGCCAAACCTGGCATGTCATAGCTCAGTGACAAATGGCTGTCTCCTTAGCCTCAGAAATGTCTTCTCTATCAGAAACGCAGAAGGAGGTGGAGTCAAGTTCTGACAGACACCAGTAGTTAAGGGACATGTCACTTGACATCACACTCTCCAAAATGCACCCCATACTCCTCCATATCCTTTTGAATTTGAAAGTCCTATGAATTTTTCTCATTTCATTTGATGTTTCTCGGCTTTGAGTTTTACCTTATCTAAGCTTGGGCGAGTTTGGACTTTTATTTAATCATTTACATCTCAGAGTTAACTGTCAGGTTGAAGCCAGATCAGGATCCCAACACTGTGGAAACTCTTGGCTCCTTTTGATTCATGGATAATGAGTTTGCCCTCTGTAGTCAAAGTATAATATTTTCAAAAAAGAAACTGTATTTCTTATTAATCAGCTATTAGATATCTGTTGCTGATAGGCCTCCTTCTGAGGGTCCTTAGCAAGAGAAAAGAGCAGACAGCCATGTTTATGCAGCAGGATGGAATAGGAAATCTGCTAGAAATGTTTATTCAAGCTAAATAAAGCCAGAGCGAACACACAGCCTTTTAAACTCCCCAGCTTTATTCGAACATGACACTGATGTCGACAGCTTCAGAAAGCAGTGTGTGCACACAAAAAAAGCTGCATTATCAAACATATCAAAAGGTTTCAACACCAGTGCAGGAGACATCTCTAGCACGGATAATTACTGCACCCTCGCCTGGCATAATTTGGACTCAGAGCAGTTATTTAACAAGATAGCACATCTCATTGGGAGAAGTTTGTGAGGTCACATCTCCATTTTGTGCCAGTAACTTCCAAGTTCATTTGGCAAAGTCAAGTTGAGAAAGATCTAACCTCACCGTCTCTGACTTTCTTTTTAATTAATTGCAAAATGCCATCCTTCTGCTGCCCCTAGGAAACCAGGAAGGGTTTCTGCAGTCATTCCGGACCACTGCGTTTTCGAGGCCCTGCTTTCATTTTGTCACCTGACGGAGCTTTGCGATGTAAAAAGCCGGCAAGGCAGCGCCACAGACAGCGTTGTCACTTTGTCAAGAGAGGGCTGTTGGCACTTTATGCGACAACCTATTTGTGTAAAGTGCCAGGGCCTGAGCTAAATATACCACATGTGGTGGAAGTTAGAGGTGATGGAATCTTGCTGTTAGCCTGCTCACTCTCCGCTCTCCTCCCACTCGAGCCTGGAATTCAGCCCATGTTCCACACAAGCAACAGTTTTTGTTTCTGTTTTTTTTTTTCTTTTAATTTTTTTTGAGAATCCTGCATTTTAGATGTGTGAATGTTGCATAAGCTACACCGGAAGCACATGATTTTAAGGAGGTGGGCTGTGGCTACAGTGCTAATAAACATGTATGTGCTGACACACACATCTCCGTAGGAAATGGCTAGTGTGTGTGTGTGTGTGTGTGTGTGTGTGTGTGTGTGTGTGTGTGTGTGTGTGTGTGTGTGTGAGTCACGTTACCTGTGAGCTGATGGCTATGCTGGGCCAAGACCTTAGGGACTGGCTGGATGCTAATTCTTCCCATAGCTCCAGTCTCAGAGCACATGACCCTGAGGAACGTAAGTGGATTCTGGTTCTTGTCTGTAATTTTGGGGAAGTTGTACCAATCTGTACTGAGTGGCTGCTACCCAACATCTCATATATATTCTGTCGTGAATATCAAAAATGTGCAATTGTCTTATGATTTGTGAGGATTAGCCACTTGTCTGGCAATGAATTGGGCTGAAACTCTGTAGAAGATTGTTATGGGGAAGCATTTTCGAGCATTGTTCAAATTCAAGGTGCTGATGTATCTATCTATGTGTCAATCCATGCATATGTCTATCCTGATATGATCGTCCTGTTGTTCAGACACAGCTGAGAGGCCATATGCTCATCCTGATTTTCAGAGGGAGTGTACAGATGTCAGACTCCACACCCTGTTACCTCTCACCTGGATTCTGTCTCAAATGTGTGCATCCTCAGGACCAAGCATATTTCAGCCTTTATATGTTGGCAGGCTAAACTTTACAGAGCAATAGTTGGGGAGGATGATCACGGTTTAGGGGGAATTGGTTCTAAGAACCAATGATAAAATTGCTTCTATCATTTTAAATATTTTTACCATTAAATTAAGTGAGAAATGCATTTTACAGTACAGGAGAGAATATACATTCACAAACATATAATTATAATCAGTTTTTCAAAACAGGACTTATACCATGCTGTATAATAAGTATCCAGACCTTCAAAAGCAATTGTATTTAGATTAAAACTTGATGTCTATGATCTACTAAGTGGATCTTATAAAAGAGTTGGAAAGATTAGCTTTACTGTGTGACCTTAGAAAAGTCACATTTTCCTATTTAAGGCTTGATTTACTTAACTGTACAAATGTTAGGGTCGGGTCCATTGCTTTGTGTGCATGGATGTGTGTGAGTATCTTTGATGCGTGGTTCTGTGCGTGGGTGTGCACATCCATGTGTGCACATGTAACGGTCAGAGGCTAATACTGAATATCCTCCCTCTTGTTCTTCACCTTGTTTTTGCCATAACTTTCAATATTTTTGCATGGGTGCTGATGTTCCAAACTCAGGTCCTCATGCTTACACAGCAAGTATTTGATACATCAAGTCATCTGCCCAGTCTCCCAATGCTTTAAAATGCCTCTCAGATTCATCCATCTTCATTGGGTCAGAAAGATCCTAGGCTGAGTGTTGACATCCCCTGGCATGTCCATCTCTACCAGACCACTCTTAAGAAAAGCCATGTTTACTCATTATTTTGTGTGCTGTTTATCTGAGGAGGCCTAAAGGAGTAGATAGAGTAGTGTCTCACAAGCCACGGCTTCTGCATAATGGAAGCTTACAGCTCAGAGTGATTGACAACAGGAGTGAGCAATTACACGAGCCTTAAACATGTGTCATTACTTAAAACAAACAAACACCAGTGTAAGCTTTTTTAAATGTGCAGTTTGTTAGCAAATAACTAAAACATAATGAGCTAAATCCGTTTCCTGTCTAATACACAGTCAGAATATTAAGCTGTCTTAAGTGGGGGAAACACAATAATGGTAACTGCATTGGGGAAATCAGATGGTGTCTTGACCTGCAGATAGTTCTGATCACCAATAATGAACAACTAGCTGCTTACATCCTTCCTGTATGATATGCGGAGGGGAACACACCATGACTGAGATGGTCAGATGAAGAATACATACCAGGGGTCTATGAATCTAACCTCAAAGGCATGTCAGATTCCGAGGGCAACAGCAAAGGCTGTAATCCCAGAACTGGATTTTAAAGCCAGCCTCAGTCAAAGTGAGACTGCTCTCTAAAAGCAAAACAGAGCTGGTGGGATGGCTCCGTGGGAAAAGGACTGATGTCATACCTGACTTCCTGAGTCCACTATGTAGGACCCGCGTGGCAGAAGGAGAGAACCAATTCTTACAAGTTGTCCTCTGACGTCCACATGGAAATGTGTGTGCTCCTCACACACCTAATTGATAAATGTGATAATAATTTAAAAAAGAAGAACAACAGCATGCATGGGTTAAATCCCGGTGGTGGTGCACTACTGTATCCCCAGCACTTGTGTGTGTGTGGATGTGAGCAGGTGGCACCAGGAGAATCAGAAGTTCAAGACCAGCTTGGCTGCATAGGGCATTCAAAGCCAGTGTGAACTCCATGAGACGCTATCTTAAAAACAAGCGGTGGTGCACAAGTGATGCTCCAAATTGTGCACAAACACCAATGTGGCGACTTGCCTCTTCAGCAAAAAGTAATTCTAGGTTGCACTGTTCAAAATAAACAAGCTCATCAGAAAAGTCTGTCATTATCATGAGCCGAAGCTGTCTCAATATGACTTATTTTTTGCTAGTGCTCCATTGTCCCCTTGAAAGAAAAATTAAAGGTTGCCATATAACAACAGCAACAACGAAAACCTGAAGCAAAACAATAACAACAAAAACCCAATCATGTGAAAAATCATACAGGATAACCCCCATACACCACAGAGAAACCCTAAATGAAAACAGTCCTACTTACAAAAATGGGTGTAAGGGAGAGGATGGGTTACTCTTAAGAAAAAGTCAAAGAACAAAACTTGAAGTTGCAAGAGGGTAAAGGGACATGGAGACAAATGAAGTATTACAAGAGATTTTTATTGTATCAGGGGATGATTTAGGGAAATCATTAGATTGACAAAATTGGGAAACAAAGTGGGATAGATAAAATATTGTAACAGCGTTACATCTCAGTAAAGTCGTAACTGTGCTGTGGAGATAAGCGAGAAAAACATCCCTGTTCTTGAGAACTATGCCCTGGGTCCAACGTATTTTTCACTGGGGCAGGGGAAAGGTAGAAACAACTAGATAAACTTGAAATAAAGGGAGCTGCAAGTTACCAGAAGGGGAAGGATTGGAGGTGAGGACTCAGGCCATACCCAGGTTTTAATTGTCAGGCATGTAGATGTGTTGGAAGTTATATTCAAGATAAAAACTAAAAGGCAAGTCCTTTGTTTTCCCTCTCTTCTCTCATCAGTGTCCATATGTCTCCTGACCTGTGAGAGTGCTTGTGCCTTTGCTTCTCCTGCCATGCTGAGTTACGCCACAGTCTTCACTATTGTCTTATCTCCCTGTCACTGTTGTCCAGAGGGCCATTTGTTGGTTCCTGGCTGCTCAGCCCCAAAATAATCCACAGAAACTGTATTAATTAAATCACTGCTTAGCCTATTAGCTCTAACTTCTTATTGACTAACTCTTACATCTTAATTTAACCCATCTCCATTAATCTGTGTATTGCCACATGGCTGTGGCTTACCGGTTAAAGTTCCATCTGTCTGTCTCCGGTGGGGCTACATGGCTTCTTCCTGACTCTGTCTCCTTTCTCCCAGCATTCGGTTTAGTTTTCCCTGCCTACATCTATTTCCTGTGCACACCCAAAGTAGTTTCTTTATTAAATCAGTAGTAATCACAGCATACAGAGGAAAATCCCATATCACCTCCCCTTTTCTGTTTAAGTAAAAAGAAGGTTTTAACTTTAACATAGTAAAATTACATACTTATATCTATTTTATCTTTTAACATGACTACACACTTGACTATTATAGATGATTATCTATTAACCTATATTTACATTACATTTTTAAATGAACTACACAATCACAATACCTTAATCAAGAGCAGAAATATACATATAACATGATTGACCGGGTGAACCCAAAGAAAGCATACACAGAACCTCCTGGAAGTTGGGAGCAAACAGGATCATCAAGCAAAAGTTGGAA
>PVIU01030450.1:0-16104 GCA_004026605.1 Ondatra zibethicus | reverse complement strand
GTTTTGTGCTTTGAAAACTTTAATTTTGAATACTGAAAACTTAGTTTTCAAGTAAACAAATCCAAATCTTTGAGCCTCTAAAGTAAACATAGAAAAAAAGTAAGAAACAACTGAGCAAGCAACTGCTAGCAATCCTTCAGCATTTCACAGGGTAGATTTAACAGAGATGTATCTTCATAGTAGCAAGGATGCAAAACTATGCACATGGCCATAACCTTTTGTCATCTTGTGCTATTGGACTTTACTAACCCCTCTTAGTACTATTAGGTATTTACAAGACTTTACCACTTTTCCTGTGCTAGGCAAGATTGATCAGATCTTGGTTACACGGTTTATATCTTCATATGTACTTTTTTGAGCAAAAATGAGTAGAACCATTTCTATTTTTTTTGTATTTGAGGAAAGTTGGTACCTTGTGCTTCAATTTCTTATCTATAAGTGCATGATGACCTTTTTATAAGCTGCTTATCTCCACGAGAATTAGAGAATTATTAACATTTTTCCAAGAATAAAGCTTGGAGCTAGCAGGATGGCTCAGTGGGTAAAGGAGCTTGTCACTACATTTGACAAGTTGAGTTCCTCCATTTCTGGAACTCAACATGATAGAAGGAGAGAAGGGTGAGTCCTTAAGTTTGCTCTCTGAAATCCACATGTAAACCATGGTGCACACATGTATACACACACACATACACACACAGTATGTATGTGTGTATATATATATATATATATGCCTTAAAAAAGAATAAATGAAGTTTATTTGAAATCCAAAATATGTACATTTTGCTCTCTTCCTCATTCTTATCCTTTACTTTATTTGGTGTTAAAACAAAATATTTCATATTTGGGCCAACTTAATTTAGCAAAATTAAATGAGCTTAAATAGTAAATTCAGTAATTTTGATCATAAGTTCTTTGTTTTAGTTTTTGATGTAAGTTACTTGTTCTGTAATCTACAATGTTAAAGTATTTTCCAATTTTTAATAACAGTACCTGAAAAATGTATAGAATGTAAATATTTTTCTACTGCAGGTTTTGTTCAGGTACATATTAGAATTTAGCCTATGGAGATTATTCCTGCTTGGATGGCCATAAGAGTTGTGGCTAAGACAATACAGTTTTCAGGAAGAAGCAGGCAACAGTTTCTAATATTATAAATAGTGACTTTATTTTTGCTAATAAATAAATAATAAGATCTATATTTCTGATCCTCCTCTCTCCCTCCCTCTCTACCAATCTGCCTGCTTGCCTCTCTCTTTCTTTGCATCACACATTTAGGTCAGAGAAATATTTTGTTATAATGTAGGAGTAACCTTTTTAATTCCAGTTCTTTATCGTCTAGATATTTAATTAGAACCTAAACTAAACTGTTAACTAGATATCTTCTCAAGCTACAAATATATGTAGTTTATATTCTCTTTGCTTCTGTTGCCTAGATTTTATTAACCAGAATTCTTTGTTACTGTGAATTTTGAAAAATAGTTTTAGACTTATGAAAAGTGGAGTACTAGTCAGTACTCCCGTGGCCTTTTAGGAAAAACATCCTTTGTGATAGTGATAGTAGTTTGTAAATTGATACTTTCACTTTCTTTAACTTTACTTTGTTTAATAGATTTTACTTTTAAAGTTGGCACAGAAGTTTTCTACACATAATCGTCTGTTGTCAACACAGGCACAACCTTCTGCACTTTGAACATCCTACACCCAAATAAGGCATTTGTCAGAATTGGCCAACCTACATCAACATATCATAGGCTTGCTATTTTTAAAATCTAGAATTTTATTTTCAGTATTTTCTGTGTTCTGCTACTTTTAATTCCTAAATTTGATACATGTCATTTATTTAATTCAATTTTAATAATCTAATTAATAATTAAGCATATGTATAATATAAAATTTGAGGAAAAGCATATGTTTTCTTGGTTTCCCAGTCTCCTAGATAGCCTAGATAAATCAATACAAAGAAAATTGTATTTAAAAGAACTTTCAGGTGGAAAAGTATTGCTAGGTGAAGATTTCTGATGTTTCAGTCTTTACTGAAGCATTTTTCAGCTGAAGATGTACTGAATTTAAATGTGTATGCTCATTGTGTCCTTGAAATTTTATGTGAAATGTAAGAAAAAAATAGGAGCCAATAATTAAAACTGAAATATTATGCAAAAATCATTTTTCTTTGTATTGGTTTGGGCTTTTCTTGACCTTTAGTTGTAACAAAGAAAAAGGAACCTAAATGATGCTGGGAAACCAAATGGAAACCAAGGAAACTTAATAATTGGGGAGATTAGTCATTATAAACTATGACATTTATAAAATGTATTTATAAACTCTCAGATAACATAAAAGGTTACAGCCCATGTCAACACTATTTGGTATTCATTTAGTTTTACACGATGCTATTCTCTTTACAATGGTTCTTTTCTTTCTTTTTTCTTCTTCTTTTAATGAATTGGCATACTCGTTTGCTTCCCAGCTTGTACATATGTCCTTAATTTCTTGGTATAATAAACACATTTCAATTCAAATAGCAACTTTGATTGCTATGCAGAACAGAAGTAATTGGTTCTGCAATTTACTTGCTCAGTTGCATACAAACAACATGCTATATGAAAATATATTTGAAAAAAGTTACTGGCTGAATTACAGGTATTAAATACTAAACATTCTAACTGTTACTGGATGAATTACAGGTACCAAATACTAAACAATTTAACAGCTTATTATGATTTATTCTATTTAACCATCTAGGAAGTTTGAAGCCATCATCAGTCCAGTGGTAATTTCAAGTGCAATTGGGAATTCAGGAATTTTGATGGAGCTGTTAGTGTAGCAGATCTTGTAGGTAAAATATATGTATCTTTTAGTAGCTCATGTGAAGGACTCTCTCTAAAATTGACTTCATTGATTTAATTCTCAGCAAACTAAGATGACTTTAATTTTTTTTGGTATTAGTTCATGTTCTATATTTATAATGAATTCATGACCACCTGAAGGTATTAATTTGATATACATGGCCTTCACAGCCACCATAGGTATTTTACTCCACCTATTATGTTATTTTAAAATATTACTTTGATCCCATAGAAACTTTGCTGGTTTCCCATATATGTTCTGGGGCACTGGAAGGAATAGCTTCTGGCAGATTACATCTGCTTTCTGCAACAGGAGTTGAGTAACCTCAACAGTATATTTATAAAATCTCAGATAACAAAGAAAGTTAAAACCTGTGTGAAAACATTGTTTGTCATTCATTTAGTTTTACCTAATTTTTAAAGCAGAAATCATAAAAATTACTTGTGTATTAATGTCAGCTCTTCCCAGAGAATTGAGAAGAAACCATTGGGATTTCTGAACATATGTAATTATGCTTTAAAAATAAACTAACCTGAAGTTTTCTTTGAATATAGTTTTGCAAAGTTCTTTGATAATAATAAACTCATCAGCCAGTTGGAAACCATGCAAGCAAAAATTTTCATTGTTTATGTGTTCATATGTTTGCACATGTATGAAATATTTCAGAAACTTGAAATAAATTCAAACTTTTCTTATCATGGTAGAAATGGATATTTCAGATGCCTCTCTATTTAGTGTTTGGAAATTTATTTAGTATTTCTTCAGAGCATATCAAAAAAAACCAATAAAATGTTTATGTCTGTGATGACTAGGATGAGGCGTTTTTAATTTTCTCTTGCTTCAGAACCTGTTTTAATCAAATGCTTTCAGTTTTAGGTGAAATATTGAATTAAAAGAATTTTGAACTAAGGAGTATCCTGTCTATTTATATAGATTTATAAATAAATCATATAGATTTATGATTTTAAAGATACTAAAAGAATTATTAGAGTCCTCCAAACCTAGATTTTATATTGTTATGGACAGAGGTGCGTGCTGTCAAGTTTTAGTGATTTCCTAGTACATTTTTTCTTGGTCATCATTTTTTAATATTGTCATCTATTAAAAAATCTGATCCTTAAAACAAATGGTGATAGTCAATATTTCCATTAAATCAATAGGACCTTGGTAAAGGCAGTAGATAACCTGAAACAAAGTTTCTTCATGCTTTCTTGGATGGCAAAGAAGTAACTAATCCATGCTACACCAAATAAGGTATTCTTTTAAATGGTGTTGATAATTATTTAGTATTGCTTTTAATATTCTCATATCATGGGGTTTTTAAGGTTATCATTCTTTAGTTTTTTGAGGCTGGAAGATAATTTCTTTAAAAAAACTGCTTCTTATGATATAATGATTTATTTCAGCAAAAGTAAGTTTGATTGTGGTGCAAAGTTGGCCTTCAGTTTAATTTCTTGGTTTTTCAGTTGCCTTGATTATATAATGTATGAAGTTTTGGTCATGAAATAACTAAAATTATAAATGAGTCACCATATATGCTTAGATATAATAAACCATCATTGTTTATACTGAGATTTTATATATTTGTGAAATAAACCATAAAATCAGGATTATAATAAAAAATACTGGAGGTATAAATAAAGTGCTTTGGAAAGTCTAATAAAGGAGGAATTAAAGGAAGAATTAAATATAAATGAAGGAAGTAGGAAAGGCTTGGTTGATCTCTTGCCTGACATGTACATATCCAAGTAACCTGGTAGCACTAACTCATCATTACTGATTTTCCCATCTGGAAATCTTGATTTCTTTTGTCAACTGACTCACTGAAAAGCAATTATACTTCTACTTGTTTCAATCTTTGACATACCTCTCCTTTTATTACTTAGTAGGTATTATTTCCAGATTGCAAAGGAAACAAGGTTAGATTCCTTCAACTACCTGCTTCCATATCTGCAAGTTTATTTTTGCCTATATCTATTTTTTTCACCTCATGTTGGAAAGCCAGACAATGAAAATTCTGAATTCCTCGCAGCCTTTTCTAGGCTTACCTTCTATTTATTAGGCCCAGGTCTCCTTATTCATTGTGTCTCTCCTGTTGGATCCCATGAACTGTATAGACATAATTTTGTGGCTTAGATTTCAATATGGGCAAAGGAACCTATTAAAATTGCAGTGGTAGGAATATACCAATTCTTTTATTGAAAATCCAACCCCTATAAGATGGACAGTGTGGAAAGTGGTCCTTTGGGAGGTGCTTAGTTTTTTTTTTTATCACTAATCCCTCATGGATGGGATTAATGTTTTTAGTTATCTATTTCCTTGCTCTCTGGGCTTCATGAGAAACCAGGCACTAGGGAAATTCCCAGGAATCCACAAGGATGACCCCAGCTAAGAGTCTAAGCAGTAGTGGAGAGAGTACCTTAACTGCCCTTCCCCTGTAAACAGATTCATGACTATCTTAATTGTCATCATAGAACCTTCATCCAGTAACTGATGGAAACAGATACAGAGATCCACAGCTAAGCACTGGGCTAAGCTCCTAGAGTCCAATCATAGAGAAGGAGGAGTGATATTATGAGCAAAGGGGCCAAGACCATGATGGGGGAATCCACAGAAAGAGCTGACTCTAGCTAGTGAGAGCTCACTTAAGTCTGGACTGATAGCTGGGGAACCTGCGTAAGACCAAACTAGGCCCTCTGAGTGTGGGTGAGGGTTGTGTAGCTTGGGCAATTTGTGGGGCCATGACCTCTAAAGGGAGTAGGCTTGAGCCAGAGTCCTCCCTGGGAGCGGGTCCAGGCCAGGGACATCTATGGAAACATGGAAACAGGCCTGAGCCAGTGACCTCTGCCAGAGCCGGCCCAAGGCAGTAACTTTAGCAGAAAGCACAAAGCAAGCAATGTCTGAGGGAACAGGCCCAAACAATCCCTGGTATTGCAGAGTGATCCCCGGGAGCTTTGTGCGACCTCCAGGAACATAGACTGACCAAGGGGATGACTGGAACCATGGACCTGACTATACCACGAGGAACAACCACCTGGGCCTTGGATCTACTGACACCTGGAAGATTGATCACCAGAAACTCAGACAGCACCAGCTACACCAATCAGAGGAAAAGATGGGTAGACAAGATAAGAACACATGCAACACCACAAAGAGCAATACAATACCAATAAAATCCAGTGGCCCTACAACAGCTAGACTTGAACAACCAAATAATAGATGAAGCAAAAGAAAATGACCTAAAAAATAACTTTAGGAGAATGTTTGAGGCCCTTAAAGAGGAAATGAAAAATTCTCTCAAAGAAAAGGAGGAAAAGACAAAACCTTGGAAGAAATCAACAAATTCCTTAAAACCAAGAAAAAGCAATCAAACAGATGAAAGAAACTATTTAAGACTTGAAAACTGAAATAGAGACAATAAAGAAAGCACAAGTCAAGGGAATTATATAAAGGGAAATTATGAGAAAATGATTAGGAACCACAAATGCAAACATAAACAGCAGAATACAAGAGATGGAAGAGAGAATCTCAAGTGCTGAAGATACAATAGAGGAAATAGACTCATCAGTCAAAGAAAACATTAAATCTAACAAAAGCTTAACACAAACTGTCCAGAAAATATGGGACACCGTGAAAAGACCAAACCTAAGAATAATAGGTATAGAAGAAGGAGAAGTTCAATTCAAAAGCACAGAAAATATATTTAATAAAATCATAGAATAAAACTTTTCCAACATGAAGATATGCCTATGAAGATACAATAAGCTTACAGAACACCATATGGACTGGATCAAAAAGAAAAGTCCCCTTGCCACATAATAATCAAAACACTAAACATACAGAATAGAGAAAAATATTAAGAGCTGCAAAGGAAAAAGGCCAAGTAACATCTAAAGGCAGACCTATCAGAATTACAGCTGACTTCTCAATGGAAACAATGAAGCCAGAAGGTCCTGTTCAAGCATTATTCAGATATTAAGGGACCAGGGATGCCAGCCCAGACTACTATACCCAGCAAAACTGACAATCACCATAGATGGACAAAACAAAATTCTCCATGACAGAACCAGATTTAACCAATACCTAGCCACAAACCCAGCCCTACACAAAGTTCTAGAAGGGAAACTCCAACCCAAGGAAGTTAGCTGCATCCACAAAAACACAGACAATAGATGATCTCATAGCAGCAAATCCAAAGAAGGGAAAAAACACACAAATAACATTACCAACACTAAAAACTAAGAGGTACTAGCAATCACTGGTCATTAATATTCCTTAATATACATGGACTCAACTCATCTATAAAAAGATACAGGCTAACATTAGATATGCAAACAGAATCCGTCCTTCTGCTGCATAGAAGGAACACACCTCAACCTCAAAGACAGACATTGCCTCAGAGTAAAGGGTTGGGAAATTTTTTTCGAATCAAGTGGACCTAAGAAACAAGCTGGTGTAGCTATCCTAATATGTAACAAAATAGGCTTCAAATTAAAACCAAAAGAGACAAAGAAGGATATTTCATATTAGCCACAGGAAAAATCCATCAAGAGGAAATCTCAATACTGAATATGCCCCAAATACAAGGGCACCCTCATATGTAAAAGAAACACTACTGAATCTTAAATCACATATTAAACCCCACACACTAATAACTTCAACACCCCACTCTCACCACTGGACAGGTCTGTCAGACAGAAAATAGAGAAATGAGGGAACTAACAGATGTGACTCAAATGGACTTAACAGACATCTATAGAACATGCCATTCAAACATAAAAGAATATACCTTCTCAGCACTCATGAAATCTCACAATTGACCACATACCAGGTAACAAAGCAAACCTCAACAGATTAAAAAAAAATTGGAATAACCCCATGTATCTTATTGGATCACCATGGCTTAAAATTAGAATTCAACAGCAACACTAATTCCAGAAAGCCCACAAACACATGGAAATTAAACAGTGCTCACCTGAAGCATCAGTGGGTCAAGAAAGAAATATAGAAATTAAAGACTTCCTGAAATTCAATGACAATGACCACACAACATACCCAAATTTATGGGACACAATGAAAACAGTGTTAAGAGGAAAGTTAATAGCACTAAATGGCTATATAAAGAAGCTGGAAAAAATCCCACAGTAGTGAGTTAATAGAACACCTGAACACTATAGAACAAAAGGAAGCAAACTCACCCAGGAAAACTAGATGTCGGGAAATAATCAAATTGAGAGCTGAAATCAACAAAATAGAAACCAAGAAAACAATACAAAGAATCAATGAGACAGAGTTGGTTCTTCAAGAAAATCAAAAAAGTAGACAAACCTTTATCCAAACTATCCAAAAGGCAGAGAGAGAATATCCAAATTAACAAAATCAGAAATGAAAAGGGGGATATAACAACAGACATGGAGGAAATACAGAGAATCATTAGGTCATATTTTGAAAACCTGTACTCCACAAAATTGGAAAACTTAAAGGAAATGGACAATTTTCTGATAAATATCTCACCAAAATTAAATCAAGATCAGATAAGCAAATTAAATAGACATATAGCTGCTAAAGAAATAGACACAGTCATCAAAAGTCTCCCAACCAAAAAAAAAAAAAAAAGCCCAGGACCATATGGTTTCAGGTCAGAATTCTACAAGATTTTCAAAGATGAACTAATACTAATACTCTACAAATTTTTCCACACCATAGAAACAGAAGGGACATTGCCAAACTCTTTTTATGAGGCTACAATTACCCTGATCCCCAAACCATACAAAGACATTACTATAAAAGAATTACAGACCAATCTCCTTCATGAACATTGGTTCAAAAATACTCAATAAAATACTGGCAAACCGAATCCAAAGACACATCAAAAATCATCCACCATGATCAAGTAGTCTTATCCCAGATATGCAGGCATGATTCAACATACGAATATCTATCATAATCCACCATATAAACAACTGAAAAAAAAAAACATGGTCATCTCAATAGATGCTGAAAAAGCCTTCGACAAAATACAACATCCCTTCATGATAAAGGTCTTGGAGAGACAAGAGATACAAGGAACATACCTAAACATAATAAAGGCAATATACAGCAAGCCAATAGCCAACATTAAATGGAGAGAAACTCACAGCAACTCCACCAAAATTAGGAACAAGACAAGGTTGTCCACTCCATATCTATTTAATATAGTTCTTGAGGTTCTAGCTAGAGCAATAAGACAACAGAAGGAGACCAAGGGGATACAAACCAGAAGAGAAGAAGTTAAACTCTCACTATTTGCTGATGATATGATAGTTTACATAAGCAACGCCAAAACTCCTACCAAGGAATTTCTACAACTCATAAACACTCTCAGCAATGTAGCAGGATACAAGATTAACTCAAAAGAATTAGTAGCCCTCCTTTACACAGATGATTTTTATTGAGCTCTACATTTTTCTCTGCTCCCTTCCCTGCCTCTCCCTCCCTCCTTCAACCTTCCCCCAAGGTCCCTATGCTCCCAATTTACTCAGGAGATCTTGTCTTTTTTTATACTTTCTACTTCCCATGTAGATTAGATCTATGTAAGTCTCTCTTAGTGTCCTCATTATTGTCTAAGTTCTCTGGGATTGTGGTTTGTAGGCTTTCTTTATGTTTAAAAACCACCTATGAGTGAGTACATGTGATAATTGTCTTTCTGTGTTAGAGCCGTAGCACTGGATATATGGGGTCATGGTGATGCATGCCACTTTCCAAGTGGTGGCAGAAGGATCAGAAGTTCAAGGTTGTCCTCAGGTACATAGCAAGCTGGGGCCAGCCTGAGTTATACGGGACCCTGTCTCAAAAACAAAACAGACAAGCAAAGAAAAACCTAAGTAAGAAAGTAAATGAGAGTGGACTGTGGGTACGATGAGCTCGGCTACTCATGTTTATGTGGCTTTGGCCGATCACATGACTTTTCCACATCCTCACCTGTCTGATAGTATCCTGAGCACACCAGAGGCCCTTGTAAGTCCTCTCTGTGTTGCCTAACAGGAAGCCTTGCCTGGAGCACATGCACAAAGTCAGCTACTCATCTCCACCTGCAGAAACAGACGCTGGGGAGCACTGTAGCTTGCAGGGACTACAAGCTGGGAAACAATAAGGCCCGGCTGCTGTGTCCTGACTCATCATCCAGCCTCCCTGCATCTGTCTTGTCATTTTGGCCCTGGGAGGCAAGCACACGTGTTGTCAGCCCAGGATCAAGAATGCAGAAGCCAAAGTCTAAACTCTCTGAGAACCCCTGAGGAGGCGTCATCAAGGGAGACAATTGGAGAGGGGTGTGGCTATCATCTCTCCTATACAGGTGAAGCTCCTGCAAGATGGCCTCTAGGTTCACTGTTGGCCACAGAATCAGCAATGTCACAAGAAGGACTATAACAATGGTTCACAGGTAAAGACACTGCCACCAAGCCTTATGATGAGAGCACCAAGAAGGAGAAAAGTGATCCCTACAAGTTGTTCTCTCTCTTTCCCTCCTCCCTCCCTCTCTTCCCCCCACACCCACACATACATACTAAATAATCACATAAATAAATAATATTTTATAAAAAAGTACAACAGGATTATTCCATTAACTTAAGGGCTTTAAGAGTTATGTACCACTAACTAGGGACAAGTCAAATATGTATTTGTTATATCAGTGTCACATATTGGAACCTTTTCCTCTCTCATCTCTGGTATTCTATTTAAAAATATGCATTCTTAACAGGTCTTGAATCCACCCATTCTTTATCCAAGTGTCTTTTCCTTACTCAATGTCAACATTATCTTCCACTTGGGTATTGTAGTCTACCCATAATTGACCTGCTGCCTACCTTTTTCCCCCTCCAGTAAATTCTTCCAGCAGCCAGACGTATGCTTTTTAAATACAAATATAATTGTCATACCTTAGTTTCCATTATTCTTGCTGTGAACTCCAAAATCCTTAGCAGTCTACCAAGTTCATTGCTATTCTTTGGGGATCAGTATAAATGGACTTGTTCGTTATAGTAGCAAATAATTGATTAGCAGGAAAATATATATTAGTAATATTTACATAGCTATCATTAGAAAAACATAGTTTGAATTTATAAACCTTTTTAATTAAGAACTAGAGGCTGAGCTTCAAGGTAGACAAAATGTGGAAATGTGGCTAGGATATGTTAATTATAATAGAAGGTGTTACCTCAGTTCTGTTTACATAAACTCATATATATATTATTTTTTAAAAATTCATTTATATACCAACCACCGTTCCCCTTCCCTTCTCTTCTCCCCCCTCCTACGTTCTTCCAACCCAACCCCATCCACTCCTCAGAAAGGGTAAGTCCTCCCATGGGGAGTCAACAGACCCTGACACATTCAGATGAGACAGGACCGAGCCCTTCCCCCACCCCATATGAGCAAAGCATCCCACCATATGGAATGGGCTTAAAAAATCCAGCTCATGCACTAAGGATAGATCCTGGGCCCAATGCCAGGGATCCCACAAACAGGCTACAAAACTGTTGCCAACATGTAGAGGGCCTGATTTGGTCCCATGCAGGATCCCCAGCTATAGGTCTAGAGTTCATGAGCTCCTGCAAGTTCTCATCACCTGTCTCTGTGGATTTCCCCCATCATGATCTTGACACCCCTTGCTCATACAATCCCTCCCCCCTGTCTTTGACTAGACTCCCATAGCTTGTCCTGGTGCTTGGATGTGGATCTCTGCATCTGCTTCTATCAGTAACTGGATAAAAGTTCTATGATGAATTAGGGTATTTATCAATCTGATTACAGCAGAAGGCCAGTTTAGGCTCCCTCTCCATGACTGCTAGGAATCTTAGCTGGGGTCATCCTTGTGAATTCCTCGGAATTTCTGTAGCATCAGGTTTCTCCCTAGCCCCATAATGGCTCTCTCTATGGAGATATCTCTTTCCTTGCTCTCCCACTCCATCCCTTTCCCAACTTGACCATCCCATTCCTTTGTTTTCATCCCCCACCCCCTAACCTTTACTGCACCCGAGTCCCCAGTTTACCCAGGAGATCTCATCTATTTCCCCTTCCCAAGATGATCCACGTATTGGGAAGAAGGCAAACTTTAGCTATTTTGCAGATGACATGATAGTATACACAAGTTACCCCAAGAATTCTGCCAAGGAACTCCTACAACTGATAAACACCTTCAGTAATATGGCAGGATACAAGATCAACTTAAAAAAATCAATAATCCTCCCTAAATATAAATGATAAATTGGCTGAGAACAAAATAGGAGAAACATTGTAATGTTCTGTCCCGTCTCTTTAAGAGACAAGACACGCCCACTCCCTTCCAGCTTCCAGCCTTAGCCTCGCTCTCACTCTCTCTCTTGGTCCCCCTCTCTCAGAGAGGCAGCCTCTCTCTCCTCTCTCTTCCTCTCCCCTTTCTCTTCTCTCTCTCTCTCTCTCTCTCTCTCTCTCTCTCTCTTACTCTCTCTCCCCTTCTCCCCTCTTTCCTTCCCCTCAATAACCCACCTAATAAATGTTCAACTTTACTCTGCATGGTCTATGTCTTATCTCTCACCCGCCCTCAGCCACCTCTCCATGTGTCGGCTAGCTGCTGGAATGCTGCCAGGGACTGGCAGCCACATGGAGACATGCTGATGTGGTCTCATGTGCCCGGGACTGGCGGCTTTCCAACCCACTGTCCCCTGCCTGCTGGGGAACTCGCGACAAAAGCATTACAAACATCACATTTTACAATAGCCATAAATAATATAAAATATATTAAGGTAACTCTAACCAAATAAATGAAAGACATGTATGACAAGAACTTAAGGTCTTTGAAGAAAGAAATAGAGGAAGATACCAGAAAATAGGAAGATCTCCCATGCTCTTGGATAGGTAGGATCATCATAATAAAAATGTCAATCTTACCAAAAGCAATCTACAGATTCAATGCAATCCCCATCAAAATCCCAACACAGTTCTTCACAGACCTCAAAAGAACAACACTCAACTTCATATGGAAAAACAAAAAACCCAGGATAGTCAAAACAATCTTGTACAATAAAGGAACTTCCAGAGGCATAAACTCTTGATGTTAAGTCTCTGCCTCAGTAATAGCCATTCCTTTAACTGGTGGTAGTGGAGACAACATTATAAAGGATAATTTATGTCCTATTTTTTCTAGATAAGAGGAGGGTAGAGAACTGTATTAGTTATTTTCTGTTGCTGTGATGAAACACCATGACCAAGGCAACTTATAGAAGGATGAGTTTATTTGGGCTTACAGTTCCAGGAAGATAAGATGGTCACTATCTCAGTGGGGAAACATACATGGTGGCTGTAGCAACAAGCTGAGAGCTCTCATATTAAACTGTGCCAGAAGCAGACAACAGGAACTGGGAATAATGCATGGATTTTAAATCTCAAAACCCAGCAGTGGCATACTTCTTCCAGCAAGGACACACCCCCTAAATTTAAGACAACAGTACCACCAACTGGGATCAAATATTCAAACATCAGAGCCTATGGGGACTGTCATTCAAACCACAAGAACTCTTCCTCTATCTATTGATTCTCAACTACGGTCAGCTTGAATAATTCTTATGCAAAAGTGACTTATTGTCAGGTTCTAAATGTGATCCCTTTTAGCATGTCATGCTCTAAAGAATGATTGGAGTACTTAGAATTGTGAGAGGTGTGTTGTTTGTTTTAAATGGTCACTCATGTGGCATGGAATAAACCACAGAGAAGCTTATGAAAATGAAAGTTACACTCAAAGTTCCTGAGATAAGGAAGTATGCCACATAGGGAACCTTATAGGAGGAAATGGGCTCAACCAAACAGATGGGGAGCAGAGGTTGGAAGGGGAGTGGTTGGCAAGTGCTTTTTATTGGGGAACAAAGAGTATACAAGTGAAAGGTGATAGGATTTTACTGGTGTATTTACATATAACTCGGTCACAGGATGGGCAAATAGAAGGGTTTATGGCAGAGACCTGCCACAGGTAGCATTTCATTGTCTGCAGGGTGTGTAGGGACTTGAGGCACCAAGAAAATTTAAACATTTACAATAACCCTGCATAATCTAGCTCTGCTTTCTGTTCTCATTCTGTTGTAAACTACTCCCCCCCCCCTTATTTTTGCCTGCTTGGAACACAGTACAAACCTAGACTGATAATTTTATAAGTGCTTGTTTCATAATATGTAGAATATTTTCCCTCTTCACTCTTCTCTTTGTTTGATTGCTCCTGTTTCCTCTTTTTCAGGTGCCCACTGAACTCTGTCCCTCAAAAAAATCATTTTTTTACTTTCAACTAGTATTTGGTTTTGTTTTAATGTTTTTCTCTACTTCAGTTGTGGTTTGAGTGAGAAATGGTCTCAGTAGACGCCTGTATTTGAACACTTGGTCCTTAGTGGTGCTGTTTTGGGGGAGGTTATGTAACATTTAGGAGGTGCAACCTTGCTGGAGGAAATACATCTCAGGGGCAAGGTTTTGAGGGTTTATAATCTTGTTCCACTTCTTCTTTCTTTATGGAGGTAAAATGTGATAACCAGTTTCCTTTCCTCCTGGCATGCCAATAATATACCTCCCTGCCAATATGGACTCTAGCCCTCTGAAATTCTTTTTTCATTTTCTACATACCAACCACAGTTTCTTCTCATTCCTCTCCTCTTGTTCCTTCCCTCCACCTCCGTTCCACACCCCCATCCACTTCTCCTCTGCCTCTGTTTCCATTCAGTTGGGGTAAGGTCTCCCTTGGGAGTCAACAAAACATGACATATCAAGTTGAGGCAGGACCAAGCTCCTTCCCCCAGACTCAAGGCTGAACAAGGCATCCCACCATAGGGAATAGGTTCTAAAGAGACAGTTCATGCATTGCAGACAGGTCCTGATCTACTGCTGGGGGCTCTACAAAAGACCAAGCTACCTATTCTAGAGTATGGAAGATATTTCCATTTTCTAATATCTTCTTCAATTTCTTTCTTCAAAGTTCTTGCTGTACAGGTCTTTCACATCATTGGTAAGAGTTACACCAAGATATTTTATATTATTTGTGGCTATTGTAAAGGATGATGTTTCTCTGATTTCTTTCTCATCCCTTTTATCATTTGTATATAGGAGGGCTATTGATTTTTTTGAGTTGATCTTGCGTCCTGCCACATTACTGAAGGTGTTTATCAGCTAAGGAGTTTCCTGGTAGAATTTTTGGGGTCACTTATGTATTCTATTATATCATCTACAAATAGCAAATATTTGACCTCTTCCTTTCCAATTTGTATTCCCTTTATCTCCTTTTCTGTCACCTCTATAGATGTCGATTAAATCCATTTGATTCATTACATCTGTTAGTTCTCGTATTTCTTTGTTAAGTTTCTGTCTGGTTGACCTGTCCATTGGTGAGAGAGGAGTGTTGAAATCTACTACTATTAGTGTGTGGGGTTTGATGTGTGCTTTGAGTTCTAGTATTTTTTTTATTTTTCCATTAAAAAAAAAGAGTTGCATTTCCTCCCCTTCTCCCAGTCCCCTCCCGCTCCCCCCCTCCCGCTGCTTCCTTAAAAGAGGGCATGGAGCCCAGCCCTGTGGGAAGTCCAAGGCCTTCACCCTCCATCCCGTCCTAGGAAGGTGTGCATCCAAATCAACTAGGTTCCCAAAAAGATAATACATGCAGAGGAGATAGGTCTTAGTGTCATTGTTGATGGCTTCTCATTCTGCCCTCATTGGCAGCCACATTTAGAGAGTCCAGCTTGATCACATGCTCATTCAGTCCCGGTCCAGCTGGATTTGGTGAGCTCCCATTAGATCAGGCACACTGTCTCACTGGGTGGACCAACTCCTCGTGGTCCTGACTTCCTTGCTCATCTTCTCCCACCTTCTGCCCTTCGACTGGACCTTGGGAGCTCAATCCATTGCTCTGGTGTGCATGTGGGTCTCTGTCTCTATCTCCATCCATCGGATGAAATTATTATGGATGTGATCAAGATATTCATCAGTGTGACTATGGGACAATGATAGTTCTGGTACCCTCTCCTCTGCTGCCCAAGTACCTAGCTGGGGACATCCCTATGGACACCTGGGATCTTCTCTAGAGCCAAGTATCTTGCCAGTCCTAAAATGACTCCAATGATGTAGATATCTTATTCCCTTCTCCAATATCCACCTTTCCTCCATCTCCACCCTCCCACTCCCCCAAGCTCTCCCCAGTCCTTCCCTTCTCCCTTCTCCTTCCCCCTCTCCTCTCCCCGCCCCCCTACCCCACCTCTATCCCCACCCCTGTATTCC